>JAGDYQ010000093.1:2273590-2371090 GCA_021962125.1 Bulinus truncatus | reverse complement strand
ATTTTGCATTTTGGATCATTTATCACTTTCTGTTTTACCTCCTTACTCAACAGTTGAATGATCTCATTCTGAATATTTTTTCCTAAATAATGGTCATGAATTTCATCTGATTTAAAACGTCTTGTATGTTCTTTCATTACCGGATCAAAGTCAGCAATAACTTCAACAAATTTCAAAAAAATTCCTTTATGAGGTGTATATAACCGATCAGACTGACCTCTCAGGGGTAAATTTTGAACTCCATGTACTCTGACCAACGATATTATTCTTTCTAATACATCCTTCCAGTGTTTCGCTTCACGATTTATAAGGCGCTGATTCACGTCATCAATAGTTTTATCATTTGTTATCCTCATTTTTAATTCTTTCCACTCATGATAACTGGTTAAATGATCTGGAGATTTTTCATGATGCTGCAATATACTTGACATATTTTTCCAGTCACAACTGCCATGTAATGCTAAGGCAGATTTACTCCTGTTATATATTCTGCAGCAAAAACAATATACCTTTTATTGTGACGTAGAATACATCAACCATTTCCTTTTTAAAGTTTCTCCGTTAGCCAGTTTGCGCGTATAGTGGTAATTAGAAAATTTAGCAGGATCCTCCATTATATCTGAATCTAATTTTGTTAAATGCAAAAGAAGAAAATAATTTTGAAAATAGTGATGTCATAATATTGATATAATAAATTAAGATAGAACGTTAATCCACGTGAGTTATTTGTTGTCGCCACTCTAAGCCATTGTGTGCTCTTATTTAATTCTACACTTACTCAAATTAATTTGTTATTTTTAATTTTTATATTTTTTATTTTTTATATTTTACTGGAATTTGCCGCTCCTTGAAATAATGCCGCTCTAGGCAGCTGCCTATATCGCCTATACCTAAAGCCGGCACTGAGGCCGGCTCATTACAATTTGATCCACGGACCGGTATCTGCTCTCTGCCCGGGGGGTTGGGGCCATTACTACACAACAACAAAACACCCCTTAAATATCAAAGATTAGAAGCGGCCTCTCGAGGAAGATTATCTTATTCGGGGCCGACAGTTTAGTTTTCTTACAACTTTGTGACTAATGAAACTTATAACGATTCCCCCACCCCCCACCCCCAACCTAATTAGCGGGCACGGGTCGTTCGCAACAAAAGACAATCTCTCCCACTCCCCCAAGTGCAAAGATAGGGATGAGTGCAATCAGTCACTCACACTAATGTCAGCCGCCCATATAAACGTGGATCTGCACAACAAATAGAACCACCTATACACACACAATATCAATAGAATGCAGGCTTGAGAAATATATTGTGCAATACACCGAGAACGTGACGAGAACTTCAACAGATGGCGTGAACGACAGCGTATAATATACTATCAGCGAATCTCAGACTGCGCTATATGCGCTCCCCCCTCCCAATGGGGGCGATGAAACCATTTAGGGAAGGGGAGATATTACACTTTTTTTTATTCATATAATAAAATCTCTTTTTAAAAAAAAAAGAAGTAAAAATATAAGGCCTACTTCATTGTTTAATTATATGGAATGGTACAATTATCACTTATTTCAATAACAGAATTGTTGTCATTAAATAATTATAATGGATTGTTTGTTTTTATTGTTTCACTCAACTACTATGAGCTGCGTTACCAATGATATCTCAGTGCTGACTTCAGCCGTTGTCTAGATCAGTGCTTCTCAAAGTGGTGGGCCGCTGCCCCCTAGGGCGCCGTGGACTGTCCGGAAAGGGGGGGCGTAGAATTTCGAAAAATGTGACACATAAAATTATCATTAACCTAATGTATTTTATGTAAATAGTATTGATATATGTTTAAAATATAATCTAGTTTATTTTATATGTTGCATCCTTTCAATCTTTCATTGTTAACATTAGAAAAAGCATGTATTGACTAGTAAAAGTTTACATATAGAAGTTTAAAATTATAAATTTAAGCAATCTAAACAAAAAAAATGGGGAGGGGGGCGCGACATATTGATTGGCGTTCCAAGGGGGCCGTGACTTCAAAAAGTTTGAGAAGCACTGGTCTAGATCAGTGTTTCCCAAACTTTCGACATCTATGTAGCCTGCCCCTCTTTTTCGTACTTCCGAGTACCCTTAGTAAAAAAACAAAAAAAAAAATAAAACAAACAAACTTGCCTATTGTTTTACAGTCATGGTTTCTCATCATTTCATTGTTTTACCTCTAGCTGTGCATGTTCACCCGATATGCTCAGTCCGGTGCAGCGTGTACCCTCTGAGGTAGGCGTTCCACACTGGTCTATAGGAAAGGAATAGATGTAAACCTCAATACACTAGAAAGCTTATTTATATTTATCCAGTGTACGATTCAGTCAAACAAGTATGTTCTCTAAAGTTTCGTTGAGTTAAAAACAACATTTATTTACAGATCTTCATAATTAGGGTTTGTTCTCTGGGGCAGCAAATTGATTTCAATTTAACTCGACATTCTCTCTTCTATCTTTCTCCACCGATATCTGTAATGACAACTTCACAGAATACTTATTTCAAATCTACTGTACAAATTTCAAATGAATTAGCCCCTCCACCCGTATCCCATCTCTAAATTGGCGAAGAATTTGATAAGTAGGCCATAGGTGAGATACTTTCCTTTAATTAAATGGCTCAAGATGTTTAACATTCATTACTGGTACGTTATTATTATTTCTAAATGTGAATTCTCTGTACAGCTGAAGAGTCAACTTTGCCAGGAAATGAAGCCCTACAAATGACAAAAGCAACATTAAAAAAAAAAATAATTATAAGTTAAGCAGTACTAGACATCTAGCCACTGAATCGGGAAGGGAATCAATATTCTAGGTGCTCAGAGAAAATTTCAACAAAATAGAAATACCACTTTAAAATATTCTGTCAGTTCGACTCAGTTGCTGTTTTAAAATCACATTTGAAAGAACAATAGCCAGATGTCTGCGATATGCAACGTCAACATTAGATAGCTTAACATATCAGTGAGATTCTGTTTGTGATCAAAGCCTTTCATTCTTAGATTTGTTGCCACAACTTTATTATGAAAATGATGAAGAATTTGATAGCCTATAGCTTCTTACTGGAGTCCGTTGGCCGTCAAAATGAAATTGGCTCGATTTTATACTCTTCTGGTTCAGTGCTACGGGGGGGGGGGGGGGGGGAACAAATAACAACTTTATGACATTTTTTTAAATGTGGGGGGGGGGGGCGGCAAATGCCCCCCATGAATACGCCCATGGCTACAGTTCTTAGAAAACCAAGACATTGCTTTATAATCAAATTTTATTATTTTCAAAACAATGACATTGTTTATTAAGCATCGTGAGGAACATCTACAGCCTTGAGGTGATGAACTAAATTTAATTTTTAAAAAATGTAATGTTTTAAACTGTTAAATGTAATAGTTTTATCAATGCATTTACGCGACAAGTAAAAAAAAAGTGAATTTCTCTAAGCTATTTTTTATTGAAAAATTAGACAACCAACTGTAGCTTACTACATGAATGGGGGCATCTTAAAGTCTTTTCTTCTAATTCGTAATATTAATAACTGAACCACAGATTAATATTTAATTTAACACTGCACAGGTACCAAATATGAAATTAATATGTAAAAAAAAACAATAACAGTTTTAGTGGTCTGCCATGAGATCAAACGTGCATTTTTTTAAATCTCACTGTAGTCGATGTTCAATGTGGATCTTTTATGTGATGATTGACTTATTTTTTGAAAAAAATAATTGGCTTAGGTACAGAGTCGTTTGTGTACAAAGGCAACTGCCTACTGCTCCCAATCCCAAAGGATCCCCTTCCATCCAGTACTCATTTTTATTTAAGCTGGTGCTAAGAGGCGCTATTGCAAGTTCTTTTGGCTAAGGACTCAAAATATATATGAAGTCTCTGCCTAAGGGCGACACTGAAAATAAAAAAAAAGATGAACAACGATTCTTGGAGGAACACAGCTTATCTAGCATGTACCTCAACTACCTGCTGAAATAGGGCATCAAACAAGGTTCCCACACTAGCCGTGAGCAGAGCAGTTTTAATGGATAGGCTAGCTGAGCCTTTGTCTAAACATTGATTTTAGGGCTCACAAGAATCATTAAACGCCCCCCAATAGGGCCCTTAAAAGTGAAACACCTTTTGAGCAGCAGAATGGTTAAATTTACAGGGAGCCCTATGCAGCTGCCCAGTTTGCAAGTCCATAAGAACATCTGTGCAATAATTGAGTCTAATGACACTTTTTAATAAGAGGGGCCCCATCTGTCTTTGATTTGCAAGAGTTGGCACTGACAGCAATTTTCATTAGGGCTCCCAAATATAGTCCTACCTTTGCCTAGGGCCCATAATAACGTAAGAGCTGCTCTGACCACAATAAAAAAGACCAAATTAGTTTGAAATTAGTGTGAGGAAAGAAGAGCATACTAAACGGTTGTGCAACTCACATGTGAATCAATATAAAATATTATTTGGATTCATCTCAAGTAAAACGAAATATTATTTTAGTAAGTCTTAGAGTTATTTTTTTCACATGATGGTAATGATTTTCATTCTGGCGTAAAAAAAGACTAATGGTACTGTATAATGAATGTAACTTTTTAAAAGTACCTTGCAGGGTTACGTTTAATTCTTTATTTAGGCTGCGATGGAACTACATATTTATAAGCAACAAAATTAGATCGATTAAATATATTTATTGAACATGATTGAGATGAAAAAAAAAAACAAGGTAATATTTTGAAGTGAATTTGTAAATATGAGATATGTGGGTGGTACACAAAATAATGTGTGGAACAAAATGTGAACATAGATATGAATTAGCCAATTATCTCAAGAAAGGATCTGGTCTGTTTTTTCTCATGACAAAAGCAATTTTGCGCTTCATCTCCGAGTCATAGATCCTTCGGCATCTTTCATAGGCTAATCGACTTCTTGTTAAAAATGGCTTTTCAAATCTTTCTTTCCTTTTCACTTCAATGAAAAATTTTTCTCTTTTCAAAATTCTGAAAAAAAAGGGAAAGATTTAAAGCAAAAAAACAACAATACAATCCTTCTGTTGAAGATTAATCTTAAGAGAGGCAAATGCCAAAAAGAACATAAGCAATTTGAAAACAGTAATAATAGGGGAATTTTCATAGGGGATACACCCTGCTGGTCTGGCCTTTTTTCAGCAATGCTGGCAAAAGTAGCTGACAAGATCACCCCACAGCTCTGTAGGCATGGAAGTTAAAAAAAGAGGGGGCCGCCTTGTAATAATCATAAATTTAATTGGCTGTTTGTATGTTTTTATAAGCTAATTTTTCACTCATTGTACGGAACACAAATGTTTTAAAAGATTTTTTTCCAAAAGCAATGTTACTATTTAATTTTATACAAATATATAATTTAAAAAGCATTCTTATAATGTTGATATTGATACCTAATTTACTGCAATCCTATTAGAAACAACAAAGTTATGATAGTTTAAGTACTGAAACATCCAAAACTTTTCCAAAAGTTTTCTTTCTTTTTCTCATGTAATAAAAAACATTCAAATATAGTAGAATAACCTTTTTTCATTATTAATAGGCTACAAAGAAGTTTACATTAAGTGTTGCCCACAGATAAGTCAACCCTGTTTTCGGTATCCGGACGAAACCCCCACTGGACCTCTCCCCTATTTTTATTATAAAATCTATTATTTGGCTCTCACTTTTTATTAAAAAATGTAATATATTACACCTGGATGAAAATATATACAAAAATATGTATTATTAAGGGAATTTTTTTTCAAACTACCCCAATAAGCTGCATTAGCCAGTCGAGTCACAGTGGTCAAAAGTCAATCTCTAATTAACTTTACATCAACAGGCAGCTTATCTTACAAAGGTTAAAAAAAAAACAAAATTAAAGGTTTTAGCCCAAGGTCAATACTGACCGTATCATAATTCTACCTTTTAATTCTCGCGCCAGACACACATTTTATAGCAGATGGTAAAACAAACAGCATAAGAACAACAGTGGTCAAAAGCCAATCCTTTATTTAGGTAAAACATCACAGAAACATGCCTAATGATAGACTGTATTGAAAGATATGATATGTCTTATATTGACAAACCTTTCCCTTCGCAATGGTCAACTTCATATATATAGAAGTATTAATAATATTGACTTACATTCAATCTTAATATTTTGGGGGTTTTGCCTGTGGGTGTTATGTCCGCTGGGGGTTTTGTCCTATACTCCTGTTTTCATAACACTCAGACATGGACATACTACTCCTACTCCTAGAGTAGCCTAGACCTAGTTGAAAAGTCAGCTTCTCAATCAATTTTGATTTGTTTTAATTAATCATAATGATGACCTTATTTTATTCTGCTTCATGTTTTTAAAACAATCTTTTTATACTCATTTTTTTATTGTCTTATTTTTTTCAACAATTACAGTGTCGGCAGTGAGCACCACACTCACCCAACTAGTCCTAGCCAAGGTCAACCGTTAATAAAACTACGAACACTTTGTCTGTCTTACCTATCCAGAATATTATATGCTGGTTCAATCTGATTATTTGCTACCAAAACAGTTCTTGCTAGAAAACGTGTATGATTTGAAGTCATTTTACTGATTTTTGTTTAATATTTTATAGTTTGTTTTTGTTTGATACTATGAATCATGTAATTTGGCAAATGTTTGTATTACAGCTCATAGCAGTTTTCATTTTAGTCGTTGATTAGTTTAATATTTCCAGGTTTTTCGTGATTGATTTACGAGAATAAAAGAAAGTGATAATTGACTTATTGTATAAGTATTATAGTATTATAATAAATGAGTAAAAAAGATAGCTACTGAAAATTTATGTGCAAAATACTTCAAATTTTAAGGCATAAAATATAATTATTGGAAAGTGAAAGCTATTAACCGAATATATTTTATTCCATTTTTTTAAAACATGAACTTCCGCTCAGTGTAATCAAGAGCGGCTTCCAAGAAAAATTGAAACTGATAGATCATACTTTAAAAAAAATAATAATTGCAAAGCAATAATATTATTATTGATTTTGTAATTAAATATTTTCAAGATCACATTTTCTATCACTCTTCTATGCTTTAGAAAATGTTTGGCGCAGCCAGTACTACATCGTCAGGTAATAAGATAAGACTACTAAAATTTATTCGGATACTCTGAATGAACTTTATTACGATTTTTCTATCCATATTTAACTGTTTTAAGATGTTAAGTCAACAACATGATATTATTTGATTAAAAAAACAAATAGAATAATCATAATGAAGGGTTAATAATCTTTTTGTTTAAATTTCTATTCTGTATTTTGTTTACTTAATTTTCATCGGTGATCATTTCAACATTTGACTGATAATAATTGCTGGGCAGCCATGCTATCATGATTACCACTAGACACAGGACCAGGCTATCAATTCAATTTCCCCAATGTCAGAGGTCCATTCTATTTGAACCAATTATACATTGAAACTAAATTAGCCAGATGGTTGATATTTCTTTTACCTTTATACTCAAAACAGAATCTAATCTAAACTGATTAGGATGAATTTTATTTCTCTAGATATCCCAAGGTCTAAAATGACCTGTAGAATATTTTTTTCTGGTTGTTTAGTTTGTAAATCAGAACCAATATTTTTTTTGTATCATTGGTACCGTACACTTTAACAAGTGTTCCGGTAATTTTTTCACAGAACCTGCAGCACCTGCCATTTTGCTGCGCTAAATTATTTTAGCCTAAATCTTTTAGGTAGCACGTTTTTTATATATTCTTTATATTTTATATTTTAAATAATTTGTAGTCTGATAGTGAATGAAGCCCTGATTCAGAATCAACCATTTGTAGAACCTCAACATCTGCTTTATCACATTCTAGATGTAGGTTTCAGTGATTTTTTTGGAAAACACAGTTCATCCAGTTGTTTACGGATTCGATTCAAATTTGTATTTTTTTTCAGTTTTATTGGATGTAGATTTTTATGTATATGTGTCCATTAAATGTTTATTATATAGTTTTCCTTTTTGTTCTAATAAAGAATTTAAATTTTGTGTGAAAAATTTTTGTGCTAACATAAAATTAAAAAATTACATAAAAAAGTTATAAAATTAAATAAAAATCATTTCTTTCACATTAAAAGACCATTCACTTCTCTTCTGTTTTATATATAGTACTATTTATGATTATTTTAAAAGTAATCGTCACAAAACAAATATTCTTAGATTTCTATAAATAGAATAAAGGGGGGAGGGAAAAAGCTCCATCCAGTGCTGAATGAGTTAATTGCTTCTTCCTTTGCCAATATTTTTTTATCAAATTTTACTCAATAAAATGCCTGTTCCTTACCAAACTTTAATAAACATAACAATGTTTTAACAATTATGATGGAAATCACTATATGATTTAACTTACTCTTAGCATAAGTGTAAGACCTAGTAACTTTGTATTTTTGTAAGAAATTAAAGCAGTATTTAATTTTAAAAAGATATGATAACAATAACTTTACTTTTGTTTGTAAATTCAGAAATTCAGAAATTAATTTTTTTTATGAAATAAACTTTTTTTAAAATGCTATCTGATTTTTAAAAAAAAAAAGTCAACAATAATTTGAATGGTAATAATTGATAAATTTTTTATATTTTAGAATGTTACGTCTCATATTTATAGCAACAGAAAGTATTGAAAGTGTAGATCATGTAAAAACATTTATCGAATCCAGAAACTGCAAGAAGTCATTTCTATCTAACATTGGGAAATACTTTTTTTTAGATCATAAGAATAAAGATTTAAGAAAAAAAGATTCTTTGAGAGCTTTAATCAGGCTACATCATTATTAAGTTTTGTGGTGATTTCTAGATGCTGATTAGATTCTGATGCTCTCCAAATCATCCATTTTGATTCTCCATTCTAATTCCTAACATCATAGTATTAACAGAAAAAAATGTAAATATAGCTACTTCTTTTCATTACTGAACAGTTTTTTGTAACAGTACATTTTGGTTTGAGTATTAGCTATAGATAAAGATTATGCTGCAAAGAAACTGTTCTTTGTTTTGACCACACTCTCTCACCTGTACACTGAACTATTGGCAGGAGATACATACAGACATATACACATGTATTGACTGGAGATACAGACAGCTTGACATAATGGAAATTTAAATATTATTATATTTATAATGTAAATAAAAATTCAACACTTTTATTTTGTTTACAGACTAAACAATTTTTTTGTAATTTAATTCACAATCTGGGGAAAAAATCTGAAAAAAGTAAAAAGCTGTAGATTTGTTGACTTATATTTAAATGGACATTCTTTTTAGCATAACTAACTTATTTTCTTTATTCATCTGAAATTTTAGGCACAGGGTTCACATTTGGTGCACCTGGAACAAGCACTGCTTCAAGTGGTGGATTTTCTGGATTCAACTTTGGTGCTGCGACAACAAGTGGAGCCACTGGGGCAACTAGTGCTGGAGGATTCGGAGGTTTTAGCTTTTCAGGGTCAACTCCATCTTCCTCAGCAGCTCCAGGATTTAATTTTGGTGCTGCAAAACGTAATTATTATTTAATGAATAGATTTATATATAAGCATTATACATATTACTAATTACTGCTTTAAAATGCTTGTGAGAATCCTAATCAAAGAGGATGAAAGTAAAGTGACTACTAAAGTGCATTTTGTAAAATGAGTTTAATTTCATTTAATTTTTTTTTTAGTTTTCGTCAAATTTGGATATTTTTAATATAAAGAGATATATTTTTATCTTTAAATTTTTTAAGTGAGATTTTGCGTTTAAATGCATTAGGGCAGTGTTTTTTATATTGTGGTCTGCTACCCACCTTACTAGATTACTGGTGCTGAATTTGGCAGCAGCACAGGCAGAATTTTTTTTTTATAAGGCATTGAGTGCTGTTAAAAAATGATATTTGCACAACCTAATGAAAGAATTATTACTGCTTATTGCCCTGTTGATTCTGTCATCGGGCACAAGCTGACTTTTGTTATTGAATTTTAACCTAGTCTTATAATAGATGTTATAACAATTTCAAACTACTGCAAAGGATGTGAGTATGCCTCCTCAGGCACTCCGAGAGGGGGGGTCATTGCCAGAGGGCCTGCATCTGTAAGGGGGTCCGGCCGCCCAGACCATGTCAATTTTTTCACAACTTATTGTTTATTAAAAGGCCTGCACTGATGTCCTACCCTGGGGCCCATATTGACTCTCGGTGCCACTGTGCCTCCTCAGTAACACCAGCAGACTATGCTATTTAAAAAAAATTGTTATTATTGTGCCAAACATTTTTTATTTTTTCTCATATGGGATGGATGCAGAAACAACATCCAGAATTTTTTTCTAGAACTCTAGATAAGTGAAAAATAAATTATGGCACTATAATATGTGATGGGGCTTCCCATTCCTGAGCCATAAAATATGCCGGTTATGACTGGAATATTTTAAAAGAATACTTTGTGAACCATGTGGGAAAAAGAATTTAATGTTTTGTGCCCTAAATGCCTTGAAAAAATAAATAAAAAAGATTTAAAATGAAAAACTAACACTTTTTATACCACAAACCTGAGTAAATGCTCTACTAATAAACAAGATAAATTGGGGTTTGGGATAATTTTTCCAAGTGCTGAGCATTGATAAAAAGAACAAAGCCATAAAACAGTCTTTACATCACGGACTTCTGTGCAGACAGCATTTTTATTTGCATCTGGTAAAATATATCAGTTTAAGAGCATTTATGTTATGGTTTATTCAAAAGTAATTTGGTTCTACCAGATATTTTGAATTAAGCCATTTTATCAACAGAATTTGTTTAATTTTTAGTTGTGTGTCAGAATAGTAAATGTTTTTTTTTCCAAATAAATATTTGGATACAGTTGTTATACATAATACATATCTATAAAAATGTTTATTATAGAGAACTGGCTGGTTTTTATCTTATAGATTTTTTTTTAAAAATATTTTTGCATTCCCAATTTAGCCATAGATGATAAAAATTTCAAAAATGTATAATTTACTTTTTTTTTAATATATGAATAAAATATAGCTGATTATCTCCAGCTGTTGAATATCTATTAAAAATTTATCTATGCTTTTACAAAAATTATTATTAGCTTTTAATGTTTATTTAATATTCAAAGTTTTGTTTTTTTCATTAACACAATTTAAATGAAACAGAAATGTATAATTTTATTGATAAGTAATGGAATAGTAAAAAATGCAAAGCCTTGAAACCTGTGTATTTAAAAATGTGTAGGCTCTCACACCATCAGTTCTGTGGATTACTTCACATAGCTGGTCTTAGATTTAAAAAAACACTCTTTAACTTAACCTGTGATTTAGACTAACAAAGTCATTTTGATTTTACAGATGACTGGCAAATAGTATCATGGCTGTTTTTTTTCCACAATATATCACATCTTTAAAATATATAATAAACATTTTTATAGATATGTATTATGATCAGTGTAAAACGAGATACACTGTATACAAGTACAGATGACTGGCAAATAGTATCATGGCTGTTTTTTTTTCACAATATATCACATCTTTTACACTGATCTCTCAGGGTTATGTGGAATCATCTATCAAATAGGATTCGGCAATTATTATGAATGATAGTTGAATGTCGTGCATACTTTAAAAAAAAATTGGTGATTGTAGACTGATGTTCTAGTAATTATCTTAGATATTTTTGTAAAAATGAAGTATCATTTTTAAGCTTCACACAAATGTTTTTAATATTTTTTTATTTTTCATTTTACTCCTATAGCTGCCGGTGGTGCCACTACTGGATTTGGGTTTAATTTAGCCCAGCCTCCGCCTACTTCTCAGGCACCATCCATATCTGCAGGCTTTCCTTTTGGACAACCTGTAACTACTTCAGATTCATCAAGTACCCTAACATCTAGTGCAACCTCTGGATTTGGTTTTAAGACTGATGCAACCTCATCAGCCCCATCAACAGCTTTTTCTGCCGCTGGTGAAACTAGTGGCTCTTTGCTTGGTGGGCTTCTCAGTGCACCAACAACTGCAGCTACATCAGTAGCTCCGACGACCATCACCTCACTTGCACCGTCTTCTGGATTTAGTTTTGGGGCTCCAGCATCCGCACCTGCTACAACAGCAGCGACTTCTCTCCCTTCTTCCACAGGTAATTTTTCAGTCAGTATTTGCGGTTATTCAAGCTTTACTTTCATTTTAATTCTTGTGACTGCTAATGTTTTGATAAATCACATCAGCAGCTGAATGTTTTGATAATTTACTTTTGTAAGTTTAATCATTTTTTAAATAACTGTTAGAAGTTGAATGTTTTTTTTACTTACTGTAAGAAGTTTAATGTTTTTATAAATTACTGTTAGAAGTATAATGATTTGATACTATTTTGGATGGGGATGTCGGAAAAGAAATTGGGTCCTTGGTGGACGGTACCCTGGACAGATAAAAAGAAAGCCGTAGACTAGTATTGAAATTCATTTATTGATTTTATCTTACCCAACCTTAATATAATAAAATGGCTAACTGCGTCTTTTGAATATTGGGGTTAGTTGTTTCCTGTATTTCGGCTTTCATCTCATTATTTTTAAAGTGATTAATTGGAAATTATTTATAGGTGACAATGTTTCAATTATAATTATGAAAAAAAAATGCTTAGAAAATTACCCAATATATTGCCAACTAATGTGTTGTTAGGCTTTGGATTTGGCTTTGGCACATCTCAGCCGAGTAGCACAGCTCCATCTTTAGGCAGTAGCAGCCTGAGTGTGTTTGGCAATACACCATCATCAGTTTCAGCTGTCTCTACAGCCTTACCAACATCTACTGGTATTGTAACAGCTGGGTGAGTGTTGCATTTTAAAAAAATGTTTTTTCTTTTTTTTTCTTTCTCACTCTTAGCATATTAGTTACATCAGTTTTACAACAAATGTAAAATTTTCTAAAACTTCTCTGATTAAATTTTTCTTTCAGTTTAACACCTGTCCAGAAGCAGATGACTTTCCGTCAACTGGAGGATACTATAAATAAATGGACAGCAGAGCTTGAAGAACAGGAGAAATATTTCCTAGAGCAAGCTACCCAAGTCAATGCATGGGACAGGGTTGTTATGGATAATGGTGAAAAGGTGAAAACCTCTTTACACTGCATCAAAATTTAAATTTAAAACACCAATTTAAAAAACAAAATTTAATTATCTTTGTTTTCAATACTAGTGTTTTTTTTAAATAATTGTCACTCTCTGATTACTGAAATTAACCATATAGCATTGTAGATTTGATAGAAATTTTGTTTTAGATACCCATTGCTATTTATGTTATAGCACTTTCTGATAGTTTGTAAAGTGATAATGTAATAATAATTACTTTTGGAGATATGATACTGGAATTTAGCAGTGTATTACAATACTATATAAGCAATACATGTATATATTTTAAAGCACAAAAAAAAACAGGCTCAGTCTCAACAAGGCAGTATCTAGATATCCACCTTACGTTAACTTGCATTTCTTTTGTCAAGATTTAATTTCTATGAGAGAAGATTAAAGAAAACACACATTTTAAACTTTGAAACTTTCCTTCATTAAATTTGCTGCATAAAGCAACCCAGATGAAAGCTTGTTTAGCCTTTTTAATAATGTCTTCACAATGCACGCACAGTTATTTTACTCACCAATTATCAAAAATCTACACTGTATAGTATGTAAGTAAATCAACTGGGAGCATTGGTCATACTGAAACTGTCATTGTTATAGCAATTTACATTAATGAAAAACTTTGCCCATGACATTTTTATTTTACTTTTTGTTGCTAAAATTACCCGATAAACTACTTCAGATAGTTCAGCTGAACAAAGATGTTGAAAAGGTTAAACTCGACCAGCAAAAGCTCGACCATGAGCTAGATTTTGTGCAGTCTCAGCAAAAAGAACTTGAAGACATT
This sequence comes from Bulinus truncatus, assembly GCA_021962125.1. Classification (NCBI taxonomy): domain Eukaryota; kingdom Metazoa; phylum Mollusca; class Gastropoda; family Planorbidae; genus Bulinus; species Bulinus truncatus. The sequence continues at coordinate 2,357,135 of JAGDYQ010000093.1, read as the reverse complement.
CTTGTTCCTTTAGAGAAAGCCCTGGACAGTATGCCACCAATCAATTACCAGCAACATGCTGATATCGAAAGGGAACACACGTATGTTAGATATAATATGGATTTTTAATTTAGAAACTTTATTAATTTTATGACAGAAATGAAAGCTATGCATAAATTTGCAAAATGTTAAGATCATTCAGTGTTAATTTCAACAATTTACCATTTAATGACATATTTCAATTAGCAAAAAAAATTTTTAATTTAAATGTCACATGAAATTTTTTATTTCTCAAGGTACACACTGGCTGAAAGTCTTGATGCACAACTGAAACGTATGGGCCAGGATCTGAAAGAAATTATTGAGCGTTTGAATGCCACAAACTCAAAGCCGGAGGTGGATGATCCTGTAAGCAGAAAATTTATTTCCAATTATTTCTACATATTACTCATCAAAGCCTGCTCACAATCTTTGATTTAAATTGCCTGTTTTTTATATGTAATGTACAGTTGTTAAAATAAGTGATTGGCTTGACTTAATTTGAAATCCTTATTGGGTTATCTTACACCTGTGTAATGAATATTATTTTCTTTACCTTAGAAGATAACTTTTTACAGTGATTTCAACGTTTGTATACCTGTGTTTGAAAAAACATAAATACTCAAACTCCTTAGTAAGATACATGTACTAACTTTTTCTGATCAAAGTTTGATAACCTCTTATGAAAACAAAAATTTTTTCATGTATTATTTGGTATGTTTATTCATTGCAATATGTTATTCATCAGGTTCATCAGATAACAAAGATATTAAATGCACATTTTATGTCTTTGATGTGGGTTGATAGAAATACAGGTCAGTGCCATTATATTTATTACAAAAATGTTTATTTTAAATAGTGTAGCTTTTTATAGGTACAGCCAAACCTCAGTTTAAAAGCTTAATTTTTTAAAAAGTGTTCTTAATACAAAGCACTCATTTATCAAATCAGATTTTCCCTTAAGAATGAATTGAAATTTTGACAATTATGCATAATAATGTTCAAATTAGTACATGTATTTTTTTCTTTTAACTTCCTAAGTCATCAAATATAATTTTTGTGTAGGATATGTCATTTGATGGAATTTTTTTTACTCACTATAACCTTTTTTCTTTTTGTGTTGCAGTAACATAAAATCTATCCAATAATACTTTGTTTTGACTTTCATCTTATTTAAATGAATTTCTCAGAAATGTGGCATGGCATTATGTTTAAACGATTCATCTCACTTACTGCTACATCTTTTTTTAGGATGTTTCCCACATATCTCCCTTATTTCATATGAATGGAGGGAGTTCTTACTCTTTATATATGTGGGTTATTGTCTCAATACAGTCACTGAACACATACAACACTTCATTATCCAGACATGAATATTGAAATTTTCTAATTAACTTCAATTAAAAAAAAAATATTGCTCCTATTTTTTTTTAATGCTTTGAGTAACTGTCTTGCTGAAACAAATTTTGTGCTGTTTGATAAATGAACTTTATTTATTTTATTCTGTTAGCCAACCTTCAAAAACGAGTGGAAGAGATCTCTAAACAGATGGAAATTGAAAGGAGAGAACAGGAGAAAAATTTTCGTTTGGCCTACAGTTGATCATTTCACTGAGCATATTTGAATTAATGACTGTATCGAAGACTTTGGATTTGTATATATTATTATTAAAACAATAATAAAAAATTGAGCCAAAAAAGCATTTTTTGTGCTATATTTTTACTATATATCAACTAAATTAGGGAAATGTTATTACGAATGACAGTTTCCCCCTGCTTATATAACATCAGTTTAAAAATATAACCAGTTTCTTACTTTGAGTATTGGGGAAAAAAGTCTGTCAATATTTTATTCTCAAATGTTTTTAAAAGTCGGCTTGAGTTCAGCAAGTGAAAAAAAGAAAATGAGCAGTGTAGAAAGGGTAGGAAGATTTAATGTGATAAATCATTATTCTTACTATCTATGCGTTGAGGAGAAAATTCAACAAACCAGGCAGATTGCTGAATTTTAGTAATTTCCAATGATGATAATGTGTGGCTGACCTTTCCCAAGATGATAGGCATGTTACAGGGAGGAGATAAGGGGTGGGGAAAGCATATTGTGAGAAATAAAATCCCAAAGTGTTGACCCTTAGTAAATAATTGGTTAAAAAAATATTGGGTTGGTGAAATGAAGAAAATTTTTTTTGGCAATAAGTCAAGCACATACCAAAATTACATTAATTTACAAAACTTAGTAGTATGGTGCTTGTGTAGTTATGTGTGTGTTGGGGGAAGGGGGCAAGTTGGGCTTTAAAATTAAGAGAACATTTCTAGGAAGGTATAGTGCCATACTGGGTGGGTTTTTGTGTTTGACGACTATGGTATAGCTTCAGTAAAATGTGATAGTACCAGTATTGCTTGTGCTAGGGGCTTGATGGAAACTAAGGATTACATTAGCAAAGATGGTAATTAACATTATCCTATAATAAATGCCGACTTTGTTTGGGTTAGGGAAACTTATTGTTGCAATGGCGAAAATAGTTATATTAAATCAAAATATTCTATGAGAAGAATATGAACTGGGATTTAAAAAATCATTAAAAATGACTTACCTATGAATGCATTTATTTGGAAATGTTTTGACATATCCCCCTTTTTTTTCAATTAAAAACGCATTACGTTTCAAAATTTTGTTTTAATTATTACATTACATGCTTTCAATAATTTAGACAATTTTTGAGGTACACTATGAAATTTTAATGCCAAGGGGGTAATTATGGTATACAAACAAAGATTTAAATGACGTTTAATCCCATAATTATATTTTTTCGCAAATTTTGTGTGTTTCAAAATTCCTTGAATAGTACACATATCATTGAATTCAGTACTGTTTAGCTTTAACATTAACAAATTACTTTGCTTAGTAGAAATTCATAAAGTTTAGCGATTGCAGACCATGTTATGTTATTTTTTCTGGTAATGAATAAAGAAAATTCAACAAATTATGGAGGTAAATAATGCAATAACTAAAAATACATTGTGCATGGGTAATCTAATAAAATTTCTGAAATTATACTGTATAACCTTGAGATTTGTGTGATGTCCCTATAATGATGAGATAAAATCTCATAGAGCGTATTGTATAAACCACTAATTGGACAGTATTCATAGTGCCCTTCTTTCATCCCCTCTATAGCCGATAATGCAATGACCATAGAGGCACCACAGGAGATGTAGCCTGAACTTTCACCATGACCTGAAATATCCATTGGTCTTCACAGAAGATCAAACTCTGGACACTCTGAAAACATAGCTTCAATTATTTACTTTTCAGTCAGAAATGAAAATAACACATTTTAAGGTTTCAATGTAGATACAACAAAGCATTTTTATTGATTTCTTTGGTCAGATACTGTGATAGGTAAAAAAAAAAGAAACAAACTTATGTCAAAAAATTTTCTGCTTCACAAAAGAATGAAGGCCGATAATGCTCATCTTTGGAACCTGAAAGTTAAAACTGACATGGTAGATATATAGTTCAAAATACATGTATTTATTTATTTACCATATATATATATATATATATATATATATATATATATATATATATATATATATAATAACTTAATAAGTCAAGAAAATTAAGTGTAAGAAATTGGAATTCTCAAATGTGTGTATATTAAAGTTCTAAGAAAAATTCTGAAATCTTTTTTGTTTTAAACTTAATTTTACATTCATTATGTTACACTAAGTTACAGTAAACTGAGAAAATGTAACTTGTTTATAATAAAAGAAAAATTTGACAGAATTAAAATTATGGTAGCAATATTAAGAGTTTTTGAAAGTAGATGTTATCCGGGGGGGGGGAGGGAATGTATATTTTTAGTACAAAGTATAAAAAAAGTTATAACTCATCTGCTGAACAGAACTACAAAAATCTTGAAAAATTGGCGTTACCACAATTTGTTCATTTTTTTTAAGTTGCACTTATTTTTAAGGGAAATGCAAAATATTTGAATGGCATTAAGATAATACTTATTAAATTTCTTAAACTTTCCTGGTAAAATTTCTCATTTTTTTTTGCATTTAAGCTACCATATTCAAGTTTTAAGACATAGAATTTGAAGTATGCATTTTTAAAAAATAAGAAGTAGAAATTTTAGGATATTTCTATTGGTTGCTATATAAAAAAAAATTGAGTTATATACCTCTGATCTATGAGGAATCAACTGCTGACAGATGCTGGGTATATTGAATATACTTGGGTCCACTATACCTTGAGTTACATTTTGCATACTAATAAAACTTAAACTTGAGGCTGCATAAATAAAGTAAAAAGAATTATGAGTTGTGGCAAAAACCTGGCTAGTTAAAGAAGTTAAGAATTGTTTCAAATTAAATCAAAGCAATTTAAATATGAACTGGTTATTTAGAAAAAAATATTTTTGTTCAGATCAGTGTATTATCATTTTATTTTTTGTTTAAAGGTAAGACCTTAGTTAAGCTCATCTTGCTAAATGAAATGTCTGTGTTACATCGTTAAAAAAAAACAACTCACCGTAGAGATAATCTCAAATAAAGAGAGATACATGTATAATTTTATTAATTTTCTACTTCACTAAGTAATGTACAACTGAACTGAAAAAGGTAAGTTGTATATTAAATTTAGTATGTCAGAAGATGCTTGGCGCCGTGTGTATTATTCAATATTGTATTTCCAACCACTGGTGAACTGATTTATTGTCAAATGAATATAGTACAGACGAAGACAATTCTAATACCGGTAATTATATAAAAAAATGTAAATTAAGTAAAAACGATCAAACAGGTAAGTTATTATAGTATGCTAATTTGTAATGACAGTGCGGGACTTACTGTCTGCTATAGTGAGAAGAACTTCCTGCAGGGGAACACAATCTTTCCTCGACACCGTCACTCTGACTGTCGTAGTGAGAGTCTTGCTGTAGTATGGCAACAGCCAGATGTCAGCATCGATACCCAGGAAGCTGTGAGTACCAATCAAGACGGCGTTCTCTGTCCAGACAATTTAATCATTAAGACAATTTCTCGAATTCAAATATCGCTTTATTTATATTTTTAAGCACTTATTTTTTATTTAGTCATGTGTTGTTTACTGTGACGGTGATCAACTACTTCAATCATCGCTACCGATGTGGCCGAATTTAGACTTAAATTAAAAAAAAAAAAACAAATAACAAAACAAAGTAATGCATACAAAATAATGGGTATTTCAAGATGGTATTTCTTTAAAATAATTATCATTTTGTAAACCCGGCTAGAGCTGCTCTTAGGTCTTTAGTGGCTCTAGGCATGGGCGTCGCTAGGAATTTGTCCAGGGGGGGGGTCAAAAATTTTCCGGGGGGGGGCAAATAACAACTTTATGACATTTTTTTTAAATGTAGGGGGGGGGGAGCAAATGCCTCCTCTTGTATGACATTTTTTCAAAATGTAGGGGGGGGGGCAAATGCCCCCCTTGCCCCGCCCCCCCCCATGAATACGCCCATGGCTCTAGGCCTAGACTTCCAGAAATATTTGAGGGCCATATACAAAAGAATCTGTCGAAGTGCTCTAGGCAGCAGATTGAAAAGAAATGAATACTGTAAAGAGCATCATGGGCAGGTTTTAAGACTAAAGTATTACACTGGGGAATTTCGAGAATACCTGGAACACAGCTGTCTTGTAATGGAGCACGTAGTGTAGACTTGAAGCACTGTCCGTCAACAATGGTGTAGCCGATTTTCTACAGAACATAAAAGGAATGCATACTTTATATCCATCTACCATCAGTCGATCCATCATCCATCCGTCCGCCTGTCAATCTATCTAATCTATCTATATAAGTGATAGTTTGTCTGTATAACACATGAAGACATAGATAGTCTTACCTTATTGTAGTCATCGATAGTGGTGAGTGAATACACCTGGCTTGCATTGGTCATCACCAGTTCATTAACCACCATCATACGGCTGTAGTCCACATGAATTTGTCCCTGGATGTCTGCTATCGAGGCGTAGTTTCCTATTCTGTCGTACACGCCATGTTTCTGCACAGGAAAATACCAAGTGAAAGAAATCTTAAAGTAAAAATGACATCAAAGTCTTATGCAGCTTAATAAATATCTTAAAAAACTAAACGACCACTATAAAGGTGTAGGTTAAAGTAACAGATCCGTGTAGAATGATGGATAGAAAGAATAAACAGTAGATGTAGTCCTACTTACTTGAGCTATGAAACCTTCCCATTGTTTGTACCAGCAGCATGGAGTCTGGGCCGAGACAATGGCGATCAAAGGGAGAAAAACTAGAGACCAATAGATGCGGCCCATACTGGAGCTTCTGTAAGGGGGTTTATTTACAGATGTAATACTTATTTAAGACAAAATATCAAGTCAATGATACTATCACAATTAAATGGCTTACGGAATACGACCGTGTTAAAAATTTTTATTGTTATCAAGTCTCTAATTTACAACAATTAAGCTACACATACAGCCGTATTAAATTTTCATTAATCTCATTACCTGATGGCGTTTGTATCACTTCGTCAAGATAATAAACATTTAAGATCCGATTGTTTTCTAGCGGTGTCTTAATCTTTATGTGTATATTATCTTAACACGTACTTGTCAATCACATTTTCTTTTTTTTTTAATACTGTTAAGTAGGTCATATATGTCTGTAAGTTGTACCCCAGTTTTTCTTTATAATTATAAAAAGAAATGATTCGTGTGTGTGTGTGTGTGTGGGTGATCAGAGTAACCTCAGTTGATGAAGATTGTCGGATAAGGAAGATAGAGAAGGTTAGTTGGCTATGGCTGCAGGTTCAAATCCAGGATTATCATTTACATTCAAGTATTTCCAGTATCGCCAATCACATCATAGCAATTATTTTTACACCCAGTCATTACCAGCTACATCCAAGGATCACCAGCCACAAACATATACCCCCCTCCCATGGTGCACGTGTTGTCTGCACAAGGTCCTTCCATGGCCTCTATTGGTCCCCTCTTGATTCCCCCATAATCACTCATGGTCCCACCATGGCCCCACACAACCCCCAAATGTTTCCTTCATGATACCTTCACATCCCCCCCCCCCACCTCCTCATGACGATTGTAAAATATACGAAGGTATGGAATATAGAATACTCGACATAGGGATTCCGCCAGAAAACTCTTAGAAATAAACGCATACATTTTAAAAACGATGCCCGCCCCCCACCCCCCCCCACTCCTCAAATCTCGGAGCCCCTGACATGTGTTCGGGTTGTGGCCCATCCCTCGCAAAGGTCCTGTCATACCTCAATTTTGCAAGGACCCAATTGAAATAAAAAAAAAAGTACATTAAACAATGCAATCACAGGTCATTTACCTGGTTTTTGAAATAGTTTTCAAAAGATCAAACAACAGTTAACTACGAAGAATGCATGTCTTTAACCAAAACACATGTCATTAAACAAATAAATATGTCATTACAACCATTCTTATGGATTGGGCAAAATAGCCAACTATCTAGGGCTCCTCTGTGAAGAACTACATCTCTAATACACAGTCCAATCAAATAGGATGCTTTCAAAGCCCTAATAAGTGTTTACGTCAAGGGGACCAAATCCAATTGGACACTTTCAATGCTCTAATTGGTATTTACGCCAAGGGGCCCACAAGATCGTCCGTATATATCATGATCTTAAAAACGTTTATCTTATTGCAGACAATTCGAATAACATGAATTTAAAAAAGAGGAAATGTTCTTTTTATCAGTTTATTTTTTTTTCGCCAAGTCATTTAACACTCCTTAACATACTAAGGTCTACTTTGAAATTAATTAGTTTGGTAGGTCAGTTTTCTCAGTTCATGACAAAGGCATTATCTATTGGCTATAATATTTCATGAAACGCATTTCATATGTCATGTTAGATCTGGATAACTGGCTGCCTGCATTTAATTTATGTTTCTCCCTGTCTCTAATTGTAACACGGTCTCTGTCCGTCTGCTAGGGACCCGTGTTATTATGTCGGAGTCATTATATCTAATTTAGCAATACCATTGAGACAATAGCTGAGTACGCAATTAGAAGAAACTAAACAGCAAGTTGTATTAGATTTTAGCACTGAGCTCAGTGTAATATTTAGCTTAGTGAATTTTTTTAGAATTTAAAAGTGCATTTTCTGTAAATTGCATCTGGAAAATAATCTCTGTACCAAATAAAATAAGAAACTTATTGTAAGACGTCTGCAATTTTTTTTTTTTAAACTTTATTGATTGGGGATGGAGAGCATTTTGTTATTATTTTCTTTACGGTTTTGATCTGTTTCTCTTAGCTTGATAAGGTTTGTAGGAAATAAACACTGTGTACTAATTTTTAATTATGCTAATATTGTTTAGAAGTCATTGTAACCTATCTCATGCATGTCAATACAAACAAATTTTTATGTTTAAAAAAACAACTTTTTTTTTGGAAATGGAAGAAGAAATCTGTCTCATTAATATTAAATTATATTACAACAGATGATATAAATAATACATTGAATAAAATCAATGCACAATCAATGTTTAAATATGACACTCAACTACAAAATAATGCTTTAATATTATATTACACCTCCCCCCCCCCATAACCCTAAGTCAATGCATCTGAAATGGGTTAGGCCTATGTGGCCAGAAAAATTCTGAACTATACCTCTTTTCCTCAATTAACATCAGATATCTATCTACATAAAGATGAGTTCATTCCGTGACATATAAAATGTAAGCTTATTTGTTAACAACCAGTGCTATTCTGAATTAGTTCGTACATAATCCAAAAGAATATGAAAATAACTTTCAAAACTCATAACATATGAGAATGAGTTACGTTTATATATAATTCATGGTATCTAGTTCTTCTTCTTATCGTTTTACTTGAAGCAGTGGTCAGCGACATTCAGTTATTCATATTTTACTGTATACATTCAAAGAATATATTTTTTAAAGTTCCTTTTAGGATGAAATATGTATCTCTTATATCATAATTATCGCATATAATCCACTGAAGAGAACATTTTTGAAATACTTTTCTTTCGACCCCCCCCCCCCCCACCATTTCCCCTTTTCCATTTTTGAAAGTGTGTTGGTTAGGGAGGCACCACGGGAGTCATAGGTAAGTTACCACCCGCTTTTACTTACACAAGTAATGTCAAATACAAAGTTTAAAACTTGGTAAATTTGAAAAACTTACTACAGGACCTATACAAATCTCTTGAAACAAACCCTTTGACACGAATAAATTGTCATCTTTTATGTCTTTGAATAATCACGTTCAACACTCAATTTCTCTTTTGGAAGCGCAAGTTTCTGGTTGAAACTGTCAGAGTGTTGATTAATACGCAGAGACACCTTATGGCAGTCCAGAAGATTTGGAAAGATGCATGTAAGAACTGGGTCAATGAAGAAGGTATACTGCATCACTCGGAAGGTGTCGGTTCAGCACCCAGTAAAGATTTCTACATACTGGATGTCAGTATTGAAGAGGTAAGACAATACTGGATGTCACTAATGAAGAGGTAAGAGCATACTGGATGTCAGTATAAAGAGGTAAGACAATACTGGATGTCACTAACGAAGAGGTAAGAGCATACTGGATGTCAGTATAAAGAGGTAAGACAATACTGGATGTCACTAATGAAGAGGTAAGAGCATACTGGATGTCAGTATAAAGAGGTAAGACAATACTGGATGTCACTAACGAAGAGGTAAGAATAGTTCCATTAACAAGATTGCGTGGAGCTCAATAAGACAAACATTTTTGCTGCTTCTTATTTGATAAATTTCTTTCAATTATCTAATTAGTGTGAGTACATTTATCATTTAACAACAGTGGCGTCGCTACTAAATTGTGGAGGGCACTCACAAATAAATGTTTGAGGTGAGGCCCTCTTAAAAGTTCAGGGCCCTTTCAGCACCTCGGGCTCCGCGCTTCTAAAAAAATACACCGCCAGTGTAGATCACAGTATGCATACCTGTGGCGGGCAGGTTCAAAGATATTTACTTCTGTTTTGTCCCAAGAGATTGTCGAGACAGCCGTTACTAAGAAAGACAACAGAAACCTGATCGTTAGCAATAAAAAAATGTGAAATAAATTAGGGATAGGAAGAAAACTTATTATCAAACCTCCTTCGTTTGTGGCATAACTGGGCTGGGGTAGATCGCCCCTGGTGGCACTTACTTTGCGACACAAACCATACTTCAGTAGTTTTTTGGTACCGAGACGAGGCTTCATTGTCAGAGTCCTCTCCGAGCAGCGCTTTTAAACTAGTTACCAACTGCCTGGCTACCATAGGAGACGGACTACATGAACAACTTACCATTGGGGTATTAACTATTATTCGACAACATCCTTAAATACATAATCGTCTAACCAGTGTGTCTCCCTCAGGTAGTTTTCATATCGTACGGTGTATGCGTTGTAACCGTGTATCTCCCTCGCAGGAAGTTTCCATATCGTATTGTGTTCATAGCAATAAAAGCCAAATGTTATTTTCTATTACAGTATTTCAAACAGTTCTTTGTTATCCCTTCTGTCGGATTTCGTTCAGTCAGCTTCAGCAGGCTTTTCCACTAGTTAAACATAATAAAAATAATAAAGTTTATTTTGCAACATGAATTTTAAAATTTAAATGACGACAGATGATTGAACATTCGTTTTTTTTAACGTCCTCAGTTTATCATGCAAGTTTGGAAGGTCACTAACCCTTTTAAAAACTTATCGAGGGAATCGGTTTTGCCCAAGAAGTACAGATGTCCATACGAAGACTTCAGAGTCCAGCATGAGTTTAGAGGTAGTTGGTGTCTTTTTTTTTTATAAATTTGGATAAGTGTGTTTTACTATTTGTGTTTTACTATTTGTGTTTTACTATTTGTGTTTTACTATTTGTGTTTTACTATTTGTGTTTTACTATTTGTGTTTTACTATTTGTGTTTTACTATTTGTGTTTTATGTTGCAGAGCACAAATCTAGATGAATGGTATCGACAATGCATTTATTCCAAAGTGAATTCTCAACCTTTGTATAATTTGAGTGTGTGTGTGTGTGTGTGTGTGTTTGTATGTATGTATGTTTTTATTATTGACTGGAAAATGTACATCTCATTGGTCACATGATTTCACACGTGGGAGATGCGGTTTGCTGATTTCACTGCAGACTCAAAATTTCTGTTATTGAGATATTGTTTTAAGAATAACGCTTGCTGTGTACGTTAAAAAAGCTCTACATCTCTGTTGTCAACTGAGGACAATGTCTACATCTCTGTTGTCAACTGAGAACATTGTCTACATCTCTGTTGTCAGCTGAAGACAATGTCTACATCTCTGTTGTCAACTGATGACAATGTCTACATCTCTGTTGTCAACTGATGACAATGTCTACATCTCTGTTGTCAACTGATGATAATGTCTACATCTCTGTTGTCAACTGATGACAATGTCTACATCTCTGTTGTCAACTGATGACAATGTCTACATCTCTGTTGTCAACAGATGACAATGTCTACATCTCTGTTGTCAACAGATGACAATGTCTACATCTCTGTTGTCAACTGACGATCATGTCTACATCTGATGACTATGTCTTTTTTTGTCTCTTATCGACCAGGCGCGGTTGAGTGTTACAGCTATGGTGAACTTCAGTACTTGGACAATCTTATTACGGGACAGATAGACTACCTGTGTAGGATGAACAGAACTATCCAGCTGAAAATAATACACTTCCTCGACATGAAAGAGTTGTACGGGTTAATGCGGACCAACAAACATTACAAGAAGGTAAAAAAAGTCTAAACAAGTCTATATCAGTAGTTCTCTAACTATACGATTTGCGCTCCACCATGAGCACTGTTTCGTGCGACTCACTTGGAAAAAAACAACATTTTTATTTTGGCTACCCACCATTAAATACATAGTAGTAAAAAGTAATAGAATCGAAAAAAAAGTGTCATTTATAATATACATGGATCTTATCTTTTAAACAAGATAAACACAATTCTAAATTTTCTCCATACGTAGGAAACAGAGTTGTAATTACGTATTATTAACTCTCAATCCACTCTTTGAAATTTTTTTTTTTTTTATGGAGTCGATTTATTGGCATTGTTAAAAACAGCTTTGTTCGGAAGATGACATTTGGCGAGATTTGTACGTGCGAAGTTCTTTGAAGTGTTATGAGACGCCTGGCCTGATCGACGTCATCAGCACTCAAGGGTGGAAGTTTTTTGTCTCAGTCATCATGCGTGTCAAGGTAACTGTGTGTGTGTTTTTAACTCAAAGGTCACAGGATCTTGTCTAGTAAACAGTTGAACGGTTAAGATAAGAATGCTATTGAAAGACCAGTTTAAAAGTAAAGGTAAGAGATATTATTTAACGAACAATGTAACATTTTACAAGAGCTTGCCCCGACGATCTTTTGAGAATTCCAAAACGATCCGAAAAAAAAAATAATAGACCGACAAAACAACAACAAAAGAAAAACGAAGACAAAATCATGTACAAGATTATAAAAACGCTTATTACTTCTGAGCTATTGATAACTTAAGTTCCCTTAGTTCTTAAGGCCGCGGGGGCAGGGGCCGAGTTACGTCAGTTGAGTTCCCAGGCGTCAGAAGAAAATCTTGGGCCCTTAAAATCAAGAGATATATGTGACGATCGCGCTCCGCTGATCTCGTCCAGCTCGCGAGCGCGTGGTAGCTTTGATCGCGCTCCGCTGACCACAGATCTAGAGGGGGTGGGTATGAGGGGAACATAATATGGGTGGGGGGTAGCTGTGATATGAGGGGCTGGGATCGTAACAATATATATCAAATGACTCAAACTGGACTCTATGGCTGCTTCTTAACATGAGGGGGGGGGGGCTGGGCTTGCGTCCACTACGCCCGTCCTTAAATTCGCCTCTTCATCGTGGTCAGATGAAGTGTAGAATTCACATGTTTATGTAACCTCGGCATATTTAGGGACTTTGTGTCTCCCCTTAAGACAGGTACCTAATTAAAGCTGGTGGTCTTCGAGACTAACACCAGGACCTGAACGAAATTCCCTTTGATTCTCACCGATGATTGAACCATGGTCGATGGTTGACCGCTCTAGCCCTCTCGGCCATTAGTCCACTCATTGATGACTAATACCAGGATGATACTTTGAAGTGACTTGTAGCACAAGTCCAAGTCAAAGGCAGAAGCGATTATAAAGTTTTATACAACTGACGATGTACAGAATTTGATGTGTCAGGTTGGCCAGTATTATAAAACATTTTTCTCTGAGGCATGCGTTTCTAGTTTAGGTTTTGACAGTTTCTTACCTTCCACCAAATTCTGACCAGTGAAAAATATACACACATGTATCCATCTAGCTACTGAAAAAAACTCATGTACACTAATGAATTGGGGAACCATTTACTTATAATGAAACGCTTTTTACTTATTTTGACCCCCTCCCACCCACACACACACACCGCATAATGCTTTTTACCATTCTAAACCTTTGTGTCTCATATTTCGGCCACCTCCGTTCCCCGCCAAAGGCGTTACGTAATAAGTGAGTGGTCCCATATTCAGCCTCAAGTTCATTAGTCAGACCTGTCAATATCAGACAGAAACATGTAACATAATTTTTGATGTCCACACTCTTCCGCAGAAAGTGGATAGAAACATTTCTCGTACCTACGTCACCCAGAAGATCATGCCATCGACAGTCACGCCCAACGAGTTCAGCGAGCTGCTGGAGCTGGTCAAGAACATGGGCCACCCTTTGGTTGACATGGCCTTCGTGGATGAGGAGTCAGAGCTCGGAACCGTCTCGAAAACTTCCATCAGGAGGGGGTCCCTGGACAGCTCGTTGCCCAGAATAGTCCCGGCGGGCGCAAGACGTTTTTCTCTAGTACTGGCCAAGAAAAGGGCATCTGTTCAAAAGTCTTCCCAGAGAAACGTCGCTGGTCGCCCAGCCGGGTGGAGCATAAAACTGCCCCATGAAGCAGACACTACATAATTTTCAAGTGGAATGAAGAACTACATCTACATTTAATTAAGGAGATGGCTGTAAGCACCCACTCAGAATAACAATCTAGCATGCCTGCCAACTTTAATCAGAATAACTACACACAGCTAAAAGAGGAAATATCCATCAACATATCCATCCATCCAACCATCCATCCACCTATCCATCCAACCACCCATTCACCAAACCACCAACTCATCCAGCCATCGATCTGAAATAACTAATATTAACTCATTGAAAGAAAAAAAATAGATTTATATGCAAGTAATTATTGATATCTAGATGGCTTCAACAAATGTAGATCTATATTTCAATTATCGAAGAGGGCAGCCTGCTATATAGAGAAAGAAATCGTAATCTAGTTTGAGAATAATAAATGAATAGGAACACGATGGTTAACTTGTATCTCAACTGTTTTTATTTATTTATTTTTTTTACAAATTTTAGTTTATAAAATTGGCTTTAAAAATGTAGACGAAATGAAAGAAAAATGAATTTTAAACATAGTTCATACATTCGACAAGAGAGATTATTTATTCTAACTGCCGCCAGCAATTCTTGTTCCTCTGAGAATCTTCACAAACTGGTGCCCTGCTCCACATACTACAGCCCTATCTCCACAAACTGGTGCCTGTCTCCACAAACTAGTGCCCTGTATCCACAAACTGGTGCCCTGTCTCCACAAACTGGTGCCCTGCTCCACATACTACAGCCCTGTCTCCACAAACTGGTGCCTGTCTCCACAAACTAGTGCCCTGTCTCCACAAACTGGTGCCCTGTCTCCACAAACTAGTGCCCTGTATCCACAAACTGGTGCCCTGTCTCCACAAACTGGTGCCCTGTATCTACAAACTGGTGCCCTGTCTCCACAAACTAGTGCCCTGTCTCCACAAACTAGTGCCCTGTCTCCACAAACTAGTGCCCTGTCTCCACAACTGGTGCCCTGTCTCCACAAACTAGTGCCCTGTCTCCACAAACTAGTGCTCTGTCTCCACAAACTAGTGCTCTGTATCTACAAACTGGTGCCCTGTCTTCACAAACTGGTGCCCTATATCTACAAACTGGTGCCCTGTATCCACAAACTGGTGCCCTGTCTCCACAAACTTGTGCCCTGTCTCCACAAACTAGTGCCCTGTATCTACAAACTGGTGCCCTGTCTCCACAAACTAGTGCCCTGTATATACAAACTGGTGCCCTGTATCCACAAACTGGTGCCCTGTCTCCACAAACTAGTGCCCTGTATCTACAAACTGGTGCTCTGTATCCACAAACTGGTGCCCTGTCTCCACAAACTAGTGCCCTGTATCTACAAACTGGTGCCCTGTCTCCACAAACTAGTGCCCTGTATCTACAAAATAGTGCCCTGTCTCCACATAGTGGAGCCATGTCTCCACAAACTGGTGCCCTGTATCCACAAACTGGTGCCCTGTCTCCACAAACTAGTGCCCTGTATCTACAAACTGGTGCCCTGTCTCCACAAACTAGTGCCCTGTATCTACAAAATAGTGCCCTGTCTCCACATAGTGGAGCCATGTCTCCACAAACTGGTGCCCTGTCTTCACAAACTGGTGCCCTGATCCCAAACTGCTTGATTTTTATTCATTATAAATTACCAAAAAAAAATTAGGTGCGATAATATATTTCAGTTTTACAAGTCTCAGTCTGGTAATTTTTCCAAGGTCTTCACCATCAATCAGCCGACATTCATTATCTGCTGTAAAATGACCCCATTTTGTGTGTAAAGGCACAAAAAACAACTATTTTAGTTCCACTAAGAAACAAACTACTTATCAATTTCCGCAAAATGTAAGTATAAACACTTGTGCTATTTTTTAAAAGAACCTTTTGCAGATCTCGCAGATCCATCTGAAAATCGCCGATATAGTTTGGTCGAATGTATAGGATAATGTCGTCTCCTTGTTTGTCGCACTGCAAGCAATATTCCACTACAGTAAGCTAAGAGAATTTAACAGAGAAAGTAATAATAGCATTCACGACTCAGCTAAACCCCCAGCAATAGATTATTATGAAATCTAACACAAAACTTCGTAGCCGATATTAAATGTCTAAGTCAAACTGTCTCTGTCAAACTGTCTCTGTCTGTCAAACTGTCTCTGTCAAACTGTCTCTGTCCGTCAAACTGTCACTGTCAAACTGAACAGAAAAATTTAACATAAGATAAGCATCTTTAATAAAAAAAAAACATTTATAAGGAATTTGTTTAATCAATTAGGCATATTTATATGTTTGTATTATTATATGAACTTCAGGAGTGGCGTAACTAGAGAGGGGGCAGAGGGTGCGAACGTCAACAGACCGCCACCTACTTTGCTACCAGCAAGGTAATAGGGTGGCGTCTTTGAAGTCCCACCCAGACGAATTTGGATAGTGGCGAAAAATACTTTTCTATATTAACAGGAAGAGCATTCTTTTAACTTTGAGGAAATGTCACATCGTAAACAATCTTTGGTTTTAAAATGCACCGCAGTTGCAAATTAAAATACAGATCAATATAATTTTACTGAGCATGTTATTTTTATGCAAAAATATCCGCAAAAAAATTAATTCAGAAAAGTAACGATCGACATAAAGAGCCTATGAGAGCTGTCAAGACAAAGTGGAGTTCTCAAGTGTCTTGCAGCTACGGCATACTATGATGGGATTGACTGTAGAACGTAGATAGAGAGCCAATGAGAGCTGTCAGTACAGATGAGGTTGTTATCAAGTTTCTCGTAGAATTATCATACTGGGATGGGATGGATGGTCGAGTGCTGAAGAGCGCTTAACTGGGTCACGGGTTCGATTCTCGAAAGATGACCAAGAGTAGGCCTATTAGCAGACATTCATCAGGAGCAATACCGGTATGTGATACGTATTTTACAAGCACAAGGTAACTGAGAATATAAAATGTTACATTTCTCAATTATCTTTTACTAATGTAACATTTTAGAAAATAAGATACAAAATAAAAACAAATAATCTAGGTGAAATACACGTAAAACAGTCAATTAATAAATACAACTCTGCTTTATCAATGAAGCAAACATATGAAATTGTGTAGGATCCTAATGTACAGAGCTAACTCTCTGATACACTAGATAACTTCCTCAAGTCTGAGAATGAAACAACAAAAACAATCTAACAGCACAAGGGTGATCGATACATAATAGATATCGATTTCACCTTTTGATCGGCCAGCTGTGGTCTAATTCATTATACACTTTTTAAAAGTCAGCCTACTTAGTTCGGATTTAGAACACATTTATTTTTGTCTACAGACAGTCACATTTCAATCTGGGCTGAGCCCACAAAAAAAAAAAAACCCAAAATAATTATACTTTATGAAAAACTTGGAGAACGTAAAACCGCCTCCAGCAATGGTTTCAATTTTTCCCTGATGTCCAATTCCTTGGAAAGATGCAGTTACTCATTGCTCTCTTCATCCAGCTGTGACGATACATTCGATCTTATTAAATGAATTGGATATTTACAGCCAGATGTTGAATGCAATGTTGGGACTCGGTTACAAACACATTGTCCAACGTTTAAGTCTACACCAGTCCCGTAGCGTGAAATTTTTTTACAGCATGGGCCATGCCAACAGCGGGGGGGGGGGGGTCCCAGACAAAATGTTACTAACTAGAGCAAAAAAAAGCAGAGACGGCCAGACAAAACGCAGTGGGGCCTGGCCCCAAGCCCCCTCCCCCGCACGCTACGGGGCTGGTTTACACCTGACCTAATTAGATTTCTCAACGTGTTTAATAGCCGTAAAGAAAAGATGTACTATCCAGCTTCATGATATCAGTATTACCAAAAAAGTCACTTATTAAAGAAGATTGAGATTATTATGTAAGTAGATTTGAACAAAAATTCACTTCCATTCTAAAGTACCTGGCTCACGATGACTCGGCCTGAGTATTATCCGGCCATTAGAAAACCATTACATGTAAAAATGAGCATTAAAGGGCTCATTTGTTAATAAAAAAAGTATTTTTGTATTGGTATAGGGTGGCGTGACGTAATTTTCATAAAATTCGGCCTTTAGCAGTATACCCCATTCTCTACCTGTTTACTAAGCCGGATAGTGTGGAGTCTATAAAACAGAATATCAGCTTCGGATCAAAAACTAAGGAAAAGGGTTATAATGCTATGCCTAGTCATAAACATTGTAATGGTGATTTCTGATTTACAGATATGATGATTACCAAAGACCTCCTGTTTTGTTCTGCTGCACCAGGGTCGACCACTCTCCAGCCCCGTAGCCAAGGGGGAGGCACTGGGGGGCCGTGCCCCCCGCTAGGTGTGGAGTGCCCCCCCCCCGCTTAAAAAAAGAAGAAAAAGAGGAAAAAATAAAGAAAAAGTAAAGGTGCCCCCTTGCTGGGTATTGGTGCCTCCCTGCTTACTTTGACCTGGCTACGGGCCTGCCATTCTCGTCTATAACCAGCTCTGCTTACTTGGTTAATTCAGTCGATTATTTTCCCTTTTATACAAATTAACTATGAATAGTTTTCATGATTAGTTTTAAATAACAAAGTGCTTTAAATCCAAAGATACATATATTTGAAAATAATCTCTTATTAGCATGAAGATTTATAATTATTTTCATTACTGACAAATACTAATTATAAAACAACAGCTACTAGAGGATACATATAACATATTTCTATTTGGCATTTAATGATTTCTGTACGAGACATCCCCCTCAGCCAACAAAAACAATCACGACATTTTACAAATGCTGATTCAATTAACAAGTTATGAAAAAAAAACACACGATCCGTTTTATCTGACCTATTCTAATTAAGCTAACACAAACCTTAAATGAAATGCCTATAGCCAGAAAAGATCATAAAATGTCAAGCTGATGCCTTACAGCTAAAGAAATTGGGTCACGAAGAATGAGCACAAATATTTACCAAATTTTTTCAGGAGCATTATTAAGAAAACCAACCAATGAAAAAATAAACAATCAAGCTGTAATTTGATCATGTGATTTATATTACCAGCCGAAGCTATACTCTTGGCTAAATAGCGTAACTATTTATATTTGTTGGTCTTAATTGACTTTCAACGTCCTAATTACCAATAAATGATCCAAGAGAAAATAACATTAATCACAGAATTAAACTTTTCGCCACTTCAAGCTGTGAATAGATGAACTTAAAAAAATATTGAAATCTATGTTGATTACACATACTGTTAATAATCATTGATGGAAAAAAAAAACAACGCTTTCGTGATCAAATAAAAAGTAAGTCTTTGGTGTATTATAATTTAAATACTTTCTGTGCTTTGTCTAAAAAATGGAAACTTCAATGTTCAAGTATCATTACCAATACAATTAATTAAAAAAACCAAATATGGGTTAATGAAATTTATAAAACAAATATTCAGTAGAAAAATTTAAAATATTTTTATAAATTGAAAGCCTTGATAAAGCATGAAATATGTAAATCGTATTTCAGATGTGTGTTTATTTTACCGTAAAGCTTGTGTGCTTGTTTACCGTAAAGTTTGTGTGTTTGTTGACCGTAGAGTTTGTGTGTGTGTTTACTGTATTGTTTGTTCACTCGATTTTATTTTGGTAACATAGATAATCGCTAAAAATTTAATAAAATATTCTTCTAAAGTAGACTTAATTCAGACTAATGCCAGAAGAAATATAATTTTTAAAAAATCACATTTTTGAGGTTGATTTTGATTTAAATCCTACGATCTGAAAGCAGATTTAATCACATCGTTACATAAGCAATTTTTACAAATAGTTGTTATAGTCATTTCATTAATTATTTTGAACCGCTCCTTTTGAAATATACATTTTGCAGTATTTTTTGCTAAATACTTTTTTTGGTTGTTATGTTTTTTAAAATAGTTAGATAATGTGTGATATATTATTGTTTTATTTCACAATATTTTTTTTTGTAATTTTCAAGTTTGAATTAGTCGCTCATCTCTTAAATCCTATAGTGCAGAACTGGGACGGTAATACATTCTCACCATATCCCATAATAGATTGCCATACTTAGGTGACTAGTACAACGCTTAACTTCCTAAGCAAGGTGTATGCCGGACAGGAAAAAATCCAGAACTGAAAAATGAAAGGCTTCTGGTAAATGGCGGCCCCTTTTATTTGATTTTAGGTTTCTGAACACTCCTGTCTAATTTAGCGCTTAGGTTAGTAGTCATTTTTCTCTTATTGCCGCTGGTGTCCAGATATTTTGTTATTTTTTAGTAATCTTTATAAAAATATTTTTATCAGGGTTATAGTACTCCGTTTGTGTCCTGCGAAAACCAATTGAGACATTGCTAGTTGATGGTAGTGCTAGAAAACGAAACATATTTGAACATTTTTTTTTCTGCGTGCACCATTCAGACGAGCTCAACTCTGAATAAATTGTTTTGTTTATATACGATTGATTTTGTTTCAAGACATATGCGTCTTGAGGGAGATTTTTGTCACAGCACTTTTCATATTTTCATTTTTAGATATTTCACTAATGTTTCCCATATTGATGTGAGTTTTGTCTTGAAAGTAACTAAACTATTCATAAGTTGAAGAGATAAAGTCAAACAACAATTCTTATTGATAAAAGGGTTTCTCTAAAGTGACAAATATTAACGTATTACAATATCGTTGGACATTTAAAGTCGATACGTATTCATTAAAAAGCTTTTCAACCATTAACAGCTTCATAGTCCAATGGTCAACGAAACATCTTTATACTTGAGTTTATGTCTAACAAACATGACTGTCGTTCATCATCGTCAAACAAAAGTATTCCACAAATGTTTTATAAAATTCAAGTCTGACATTATGTTCTGACAAGCCACTAAAACATTATAACCTGTTCAGATGAAAAATTCATCCATCCATCCCTCCATACAGCCATTAATCATTCATTCCTTAAATTATGTCCGTTCCGTTCTTCTTTCATTCCTTAAAGTTTCATTCACCCAACCATTCGTTTGCCACTAAGGTCATCTTTCTTTTAATGTTTTCTTCTTTCTTTCCTTCCTTCCTTCATTCTTTCCACCTTCACTCTCTCGTTTCCTCCTTCTTTAAACTTAAATTTATCCACCTGTCAGTCCTCCATTCTTTCTCCAACACCCATACTTGTATTTAATTCTTCCCTTCTCATCCCATTCCTGTACTCAATTTCTTCCTTCTCCCCTATACTTGTACTAAATTTCTTCCTTCTCCCCCATACTTGTACTCAATTTCCCCCTTCTCCCCAATACCTGCACTCAATTTCTTCCTTCTCCCCTATACTTATACTCCATTACTTCCTTCTCTCCCCCCATACATGTAGGCCTACTCAACTACTTTCTTCTTCCCCCATACATATATTCAACTACTTCCTTCGCCCCCATACACGTACTCAATTACTTCCTTCTCCCCTCATACCTGTACTCAATTCCTTCTTTCTCCCCACACCTGTATTAACTCCTTCCTTCTCCTCCATTACCTTACTCAATTACTTCCTTCTCCCCCCATACATAAACTCAACGACTTCCTTCTCCCCCATACCTGTACTCAGTTATTTCCTTCTCCCCTATACCTGTACTCAGTTACTTCCTTCTCCCCCATACCTGTACTCAATTACTTCCTTTTCCCCCCATACCTGTACTCAATTATTTCCTTCCCCCCATACCTGTACTTAGTTACTTCCTTCTCCCCCCATACATGTAAATATTAATTCCTTCTCCTCCATACATGTACTCAATTCCCCCTTGTCCTTCTTACCTGTACTCAATTACTTCCTTCTCCCCCCGTACCTGTACTCAATTCCTGCCTTCTCCCGCCGTACCTATACTCAATTTCTACAGTTAGCTTAATCCACATGTTCGTCGATAATTCATTTAACTTCATTTTCTCCTTCTCTCATTCTTTTTTTTCTGTCCTCTCCTAATACAAAAACTTCTAACCATCTTTTCTTTTTCTTTAATTTTTCCCTTTTATTCATTCTCACTCAATGATATCTTCCCTTCCCCCCTTCCCACAAATATATTCATTGACCGTAACTTACTTCCACCCATTCACATATCGTACCTAATCTAATATTCGAACAAAAAACTAAACTGTTAGACTTAGAGCAATCTATAACAAGAATAAAGCTATTAAGCTGATATATATATATATACAGCGGTACGGCGTACCGGGACCTTTTGCGGTACGGCGTACCGGGACCTTTTTCAATGTGAGGAAAAAATTATTACTTTTCTTGTATTTTAATTTACGTTATTATTATTTTGTTAAAATTTAATTGTTTTAAAATTGCGCGCAATAAGAATTAAAATAGATGCGAAATGGTAGTTCAATATTAGGCAATTCATCACTGAGTTCCGGCACCTATTTTTTTAAAAAAAAAAACACTCTCTCTCTCTCTCTCTCTCTCTCTCTCTCTTTCCCTCTCTCTCTCTCTCTCTCTCTCTCTATATATATATATATATATACACACACACATATAAAATATATTTCTTTAGCAAAGTCTATAACCAATTTTGTGGACTTTTAAAAAAAGAATAGATAAAAAGTGTAAAAGAAAAAAAAAACAAATTAGTAAAATGATACCAAATATGATAAATAACATGATATCAGACGTGAAAATACCAGATACTATCGTGGTTTACATAATTCATTAAAACACGGTTCCTTTTTCAACGGGTGATTAAAAAAAAATAGTTACCGAAGCCAGACTCTCTTGATTTTCTTTTTAGTCTGTGGGTGATATATTCTCAATTTACACATTGACATGTATCAAATTTAGTCAGGCAGCTCAATTATAATCTTGATCATGACGCACGTAAACGACCAAAATATTCTTTTTGCTTAAAAAGTTTTTTTTAAAAGCGATACCTGTATTGATGTCTGAAACCGCATTCAGTTTCTAGACGGCCAATTCTGAAAGTAATATTTACCGCGGGGCATAACTGAAGAAACAGTAACGTAAAAAGATAATTATGACTTACTGGAAATACAAAATATATAAGAAACTAGAGTTTTTAACAAAATAAAAAATTAAAAAGTTAAAATAAACAAATAAACAATACCATATCAAAAAACCAACAAGAAAGATTTCTAAAAATATATTGAGAAGCATTGGCAATATAAGTTTTCAACCAGGAATTTAACAAATGTTCTAAGATAATTTGGCCTCCTGACACCAAAAATATTATTTAAATTTTTTTTGTAGTACGTACGTCCTACTGTTTTAACCTAGGAATCTGAAAATCACCTCTTCTCTTTCAAAAGTTTTACAATGGCTTTGAAAGACTGTTGCCTGTATTTTATTTACGTCAAAATGTTAAAACAACAAAAACAACAAAAACTTTCCAATGGCGTAAATCTTGTTTGAATATTTTATGTCATATTTTTAAAACAAGTCAAATAGTTTGATACAATGTTTGAAAGAAGCGAATTGTAAAAAAAAAAATGATAAAAATTCATTGATATTCATTTAAAAAGAAAAAAAAAGTTTATACTTGATTTTCATTGAATTAATCGGAAGGAGGTGTAAATTGTCCTAAAATAATTGTTAACCCTTTCGATGCTAAATACTCTAAAATGATGTCTTGCCTGGTGCTAACCTCCGAAATACAAAACTTTATTTCTGTGCTGAGTTAATTTTTCGACCTTAGGTGACTCCAAGACACAAACGAAACAAGACGGTGTTGGTCAATTTTTATCTACCCGGAATATTTTAGCAGTCGTTGGGTATTGCCACCTGCTTTCGCCTAAGGTTATCGTAATTACACTTAAGCTGTTTAGGTGGTGGGTTATGTGATTGGCATACAAAAGGCGATTTTGGGTAATGTAGCAAAAAATAAATCATTTTATTTTTTAGTGTAATACAGATATTTATAGATTTTTTTCTTCGCTGTTTTATTAAATTAACGTTTATGATTTTAGACAGCGAAACATGCCAAATGAGTAACAGACTAATAAAAGTTGTGTTTAAACTGTGTTGGTCAGTTTGGAAAATATGAATTTTTTAACGCTTATTCCAAGTACATGAAATGGTTTGTGTCGAGACATTGGGGATGGATGGTCTTATTTCAAGTACATGAAATGGTTTGTGTTGAGGCTGTGGACGGTTGGTCTTATTCCAAGTACATGAAATGGTTTGTGTTGAGGCTTTGGGGACGGATGGTCTCATTCCAAGTACATGAAATGGTTTGTGTTGAGGCATTGGGGACCACTGGGGACACCATAATGGAAGTGATAAACGCACCCAACGTATTACAACGTATATGCTTGTCGCCCTGGTCCTGGGCAGTGGAGAAGGGGCCCAGGATCAGTGTAGAGTTACCCTTTCCCAGATCGAAAGTCATACAGTTTAAAAGTGCGAAAAGGCGATAATGGACCATCCCATCAGGGTCATACAGGACATACCAAATGGCGCGGGCCCGGGCAGGCCCAGCCCTCAGAACCCCGAACCGAAAACATCTGTAGGTAAGGGGGGGCGAGCTCAAAGCCCCCACAAAAGACTCGAACAGACGAAGAATTGTGGCAATACACGGAGGAGAGCCCTCCAGAGACTAGGCACGAGGAGCCCGGGTGCAGGCCCTCAAACCGCGATAACCAATATCTCAACTAGCAACAGAGCTAGTTAAACGATAAGCCCATGGCAGACCCACCAGAACGCCCCCCGTTGGGGCACCAAAACAAATATGAAAGTCACAGCTAATCGAAATACCCCGGGTATGAGCAGACCCAAACAGGCTCAGTTGACCGGTGTTCGGGAGGCAGCGCCGGCTTCGAAAAATGGGCATCTGCAGTCCTCGTTCCCCATGCAACAGGGGGGAAGCAGGGGTTCGAAAAAAGCGGACGTTCCCCCCAGGAATAACGGAAACGCGAGAATAACGGACTTCTTCGCTAGGGTGAGAACGACAAAGGCCGGCTGCTCTGTTGGCCCAAGTCAATCAAACCCCCCAGGCCTAGCTGACTGCTCTATCGGCGAAAGCTTGGTGAGAACAACGGCGGTTGAGCCGGGGCGAACTCAGCCATTGGGCACCTCTGATTGCTCTGTCAGCAAGGACCCAATAAACACGCCCCCCGGAGCAGGCCGGGAAGCAAAAGCGGTTGCAAGCAAAGGTCAACCCCTGAACCTAGCCAAAGGCAAAAGTTCAGAGAAGCTCAGATCGGGAAAACGCGCGAGCATGACTCAATTCAAGGTTGTCCACCTGAATGTACGGGGCCTTATCCCCAAGAGTCTCGAAGTTTCCAAAATGCTGCATGAGAATGATGTGGACGTCGCCATGTTGCAAGAATGTCTCCTTGGGAATAGAAACTGCACCATAACCGGGTACTCCGCTTACCACTGTAGATGCACAAAGTGCCAAGGGCTTGTCACCCTTGTCCGAAACTCATTATCTGCAATGCCAGGGGTTTCGCCTACAGGCTTCGGGAAGACGGACATCCTAACTTTGGAAATCCACAAGGATGGGAGAAAGTATACATGCGTGAATGTGTACAATCCTCCCAAGTCAGAGCTGGGCATAAGGATTGCCGAGTCTTTGACGGGCACTATTGTAGCTGGAGACTTTAACGCCATGTCACCCGCCTGGGGTTATGAACGCACTGACGCGGCTGGGCATAAGGTAGAGGAAATTTGTAACAGCACAAATTTGATACGATTACAGGACCTTGAATCTCCACCAACGCTGCTTCACATCAGCAATGGTAGCGAGACCAGGCCAGACCTAACGTTGGTCTCGGCAGACATTGTAGACGCCACCTCTTTCCAAGTGCTCGACTGTGTCGGAAGTGATCATAAGCCCGTTCTCGTCTCGACCGTGTTCGCTCCAGTTGGGAAACTCCCTGGGCCGACTCAGAGGCACTGGGTATATGCAAAAGCAAATTGGGACGCCTTCAAGGCAGCTACGGACGCTGCCCTGGAGAGGGTAGATGTGAACGCGGATACCATCGACGCTTGTTACGAGAAGCTGGTGAATGCAATTCTGGGTGTTGCGCGAAGGACGATCCCGAGGACATATGCAAAGCAAAAGTTCAGACCATTCTGGACTACAGCCCTAGCCAGGCTAGTGAGACAGAGACAGGTGGCCCGCAGAAGAGTCACCAGGAGGAAAACGGCGGAAGCCCGCCGAGAGTACAATCGACTGTCGGAAACGGTTAAAAGGGCGGCTGCCGAAGCCAAGCGGCAGAAATGGTCGGATACATGCGCTAAGCTAGATCTGAAGGAAGGTCGGAAAGCATGGAAATTATTGAGTGATCTCTCAAACTCGGGAGCGGTTAGGTGTCCCGCCCCACTGCAAAAGGGCTCAGGGTCGATTGTCAGCGATGACAAAAAGGCCGAAGTGCTGAACAAGCACTTTGCAGGAGTAGGGAAGTCAAACAAGAAGAGTACGTGGTCGAAGGCCTTGGACAAAGTCCGTCGCACCGGAGAAAGAGTCGGCAAAAAAGGTGAAAATCGAGAAACGTTCGAGTTCCCATTCTCGTCCAGCGAACTGAATCATGCTATCAGACAGTGCAAACTAGGCAAAGCTCCTGGGAGTGATGGAATCAGTAACGAGATGATCAGTCACTTAGGCACCAGAGCACGGAGCAAATTCCTCGAGTTCGTCAACCGGACATGGATAACCGGGGACCTCCCGAAAAGGTGGCGGGAGGCTGTCATAGTGCCAATACTAATGAAAGGTAAGAGCGCAAGCTCTGGAAAGCTACAGGCCCATTTCCCTTTCTTCCTGCGCTGGGAAAGTAGCTGAGAGAATGGTTAACAGAAGGTTGATGTGGTTCTTTGAGGAGAAAGGATTGATTACGCCTCGTCAGGGTGGTTTCAGAAGAGGCAGGAGTGCTATGGACCAAGTCACGGTATTATGCCAAAAAGTAGCTGACGGCTTCCAGAGAGGTGAGTCCACAGCGGTAGTTTTCCTAGACTTTAAACAGGCCTACGACCGGGTCTGGCGGCAGGGATTGTTGTTGAAGCTACAGCGTTTAGGTGTCGGCGCTGAAATGTACACATGGTTGCGAAGTTTCCTCAGTAATCGTACTATCATGACGCGCATTGGGAGCAGCGTGTCGAGGAAAAGAACGTTAGAGCAAGGACTACCTCAGGGCTCTGCCCTGAGTTGTACATTGTTCCTGGCCTTCATCAACGACTTGCCGAACTGTCTAGGATGTGAAAGCCTACTGTATGCGGATGACCTCACGATATGGAAGACTGGAAGGAGTGCCTCTGTACTTCAGAAAGCACTCCAGAAAGACCTGGCTTCAGTTAGCTGCTACTCTAGGCTGTGGGGCCTAGAAATAAATTGTTCAAAAACGGTCCATACTCTCTTCACACTAGGTACCAAAATCCTTGGAGAGCCATTTCAGCTGAAAGTTGACGGAGAGACAATAGAAAGGGAAGACAAGCCAAAGTATTTGGGGGTCACACTGGACAGAAAACTGACCCTATGCGCGCACATCTCTGAGGTATCTAGGAAGGCCTCTGAGAGTCTGAACATGGTGAAGAAGATGGCGAGCACGTCCTGGGGAGCGAGGGCAAATGTCTTGAGGTCACTGTACATGGGTGCAGTCCGATCTCAGATCGATTACAGCATGGTAGCACAAGTGTACGGGTCTCGATCGTCACTAGAGGTCCTGGACAAAGTGCAGAACCAAGCTCTTCGCCTAATAACCGGCACACTTCGGACAACGCCTACCGCCGCGGTAGAAATCATGGCAAATGTAGCACCTCTCAATACACGCAGGGACAGAGCCGTCCTGACCACTTTCGAAGTTGACGGAGGACGCAAAGCTTCCGACTGAACGAGAAGGTTTGAAGACCCACTCCCGGTCTCCACCTGGCATGGAGTATCACATGCCTGAGGTACGCACGAGTCTGATCGATACCAAAGTAAAGAAAAGCAGCCAGCTAGAGACGCTGCAAGAGGCAGCTAGAAAGACAATCGAGTCTTATCGAGAAGGGGCGATCCTAGCCTACACCGATGGCTCCGTGGTCACGGGTGTGGATGGCAAAGATAAGTCCGGATACGGTGCTCACATCGTCCACCACGAGACAGGGTTCATGGAGGACGTTGCAGGGCCATGTGGATTTCTCTGTGCAGCAGAAGCAGAGATGAGAGCCATAAAAGAGGCGGTGGCGCACATTGACAAGAGAATCGAGGATGGGGCGATTCCGCCGTCGGAAGTCGTCATCCTGACGGATTCTAAGTCTGTTCTCCAAGCCATAGTTGGGCGAGGGGAATGGCCGCAACGACTGGAGGCCATGGTGGAGGCCATCCAACAACTCATGACAAAGCGCAGGGTAGCAGTGACGCTACAGTGGATCCCGGGCCACGCAGGCCTACCCGGGAATGAGAGGGCCGATGGCCTAGCAAAGTCCGGTACACGAATGGACTCCTCTGGGAGTTTATCGCAAACTGCATATGGGGCCTCCTATGAGTCCATCATCGCCAAGTTACGCACCCTTGAACAAACTGTATGGCTTTCGAACTGGGAAAGAGGAACCACAGGGCGAGAGGTAAGAAGGAATATGGAGCGACCTTCTAAATCCGACCCGTGGTGGAGGCTTCGGAGAGACGAACAGGCACTGATAGCCCAGTTCCGTACTGGGCACTGTCCGATAGGGGCCTACTTTGGGAGTATGAGACCTGAACACGACTCACGTTGTCGACATTGCGGTGAGGACGAGGAAACGGTAGATCACTTGCTAAATGAGTGTCCACGTCTGGAGGCTTTCAGACTGGACGAATCGGGAAACTCGCTGGCCATCGGGCTCTATGGCAGTCTCCAGATGTTGAGAGACACAGCTTGTTTCATTTCACGAGCCCTAAGGGACCCAGTCTCGGTTCGTTAAACATAAGAGAGTTTAAAGAGGCATTGGGGACGGATGGTCTTATTCCAAGTACATGAAATGGTTTGTGTTGAGGCTGTGGACGGTTGGTCTTATTCCAAGAACATGAAATGGTTTGTGTTGAGGCTTTGGGGACGGTTGGTCTTATTCCAAGTACATGAAATGGTTTGTGTCGAGGCTTTGGGGACGGATGGTCTTATTCCAAGTACATGAAATGGTTTGTGTTGAGGCTGTGGACGGTTGGTCTTATTCCAAGTGCATGAAATGGTTTGTGTTGAGGCTTTGGGGACGGTTGGTCTTATTCCAAGTACATGAAATGGTTTGTGTTGAGGCTGTGGACGGTTGGTCTTATTCCAAGTACATGAAATGGTTTGTGTTGAGGCTTTGGGGACGGATGGTCTCATTCCAAGTACATGAAATGGTTTGTGTTGAGGCATTGGGGACGGATGGTCTTATTCCAAGTACATGAAATGGTTTGTGTTGAGGCTGTGGACGGTTGGTCTTATTCCAAGTACATGAAATGGTTTGTGTTGAGGCATTGGGGACGGTTGGTCTTATTCCAAGCACATGAAATGGTTTGTGTCGAGGCTTTTGGGACGTATGGATGGCCGTTAGGAAAAGCGTTGGATTGTCTACCTAAAGGTCCCTATCGATCTCCTGGAAAAATTTCAGTTGGTGCCTCAATGGCCATTACAGTCACTGTTGAGGTGGGGGATGATGAAGGACGCTATAAAACCTAAAAATTGTCGCATTTAAAAGGGGGGGGGGTAGATTTTTTTTTTACTGTGCCATAAGAGTGTCCCGGGCTAGGGGATCATGGGTTGAGCTCTCAGGTTTATTGACATGCTTTTTATTTTTCAGGTGAAATTTCCTAAACCCATCCATTTGAATGAATATGTGACATTTTAGTCTACATTGATGTTTCTATTATAGTTACATATTCTACATTGATGTTCCCATTATAGTTACACAGTCTACATTGATGTTTCCATTATAGTTACATAGTCTACGTTGATGTTTCCATTATAGTTACATAGTCTACGTTGATGTTCCCATTATAGTTACATAGTCTACGTTGATGTTCCCATTGTAGTTACATATTCTACATTGATGTTCCCATTATAGTTACATAGTCTACGTTGATGTTCCCATTGTAGTTACATATTCTACGTTGATGTTCCCATTGTAGTTACATATTCTACGTTGATGTTCCCATTATAGTTACATATTCTACGTTGATGTTCCCATTGTAGTTACATAGTCTACGTTGATGTTCCCATTGTAGTTACATATTCTACGTTGATGTTCCCATTATAGTTACATAGTCTACGTTGATGTTCCCATTATAGTTACATATTCTACGTTGATGTTCCCATCATACTCTCCACGACCATGTTGGGGATGAAGGAAGAGCACCATGACAACCGCCTCAATAGAATTTTTTTTATATAAAGTCTAATAGATAAACAAATCATTCTGTCTTGACTTAATAGAAGTCTTTGGTTTGAAAACTATTCAAAATGAAATATATTTTTAGCCAAAAATGTATTCGATTTTACCACTGAAATTTTACAACTGTAACCATTGAGAAACGTAGAGAAAATAGAGTTACTATTTAAGAGAATACGACAAGATGAATTGCGTTGTACTGAGTGATATTTATTATCGGCAATGTTTAAATTGAATAAAAATAAATAAATACACATCTTGTATTAAAATATTTGACATGTCATTTGAATAGAATGTTAAAAGTTTTAAATATTTATGATGAAAAGCATTTCCTTGATTTTAATTTCATATTTTTCTTTTACCGATTATAGGTTGTTGGTCTATTCGCCGGAAGTGAAGAACTCAGATACATCATTTTGTATTGAACGCACCGGAAGTATCTATATTGGAAGTATAGATATAGGAATTATTGATATTGGAAGTATTGATATTGGAAGTATTAATAGATAAATTATTGATATTGGAAATATTGTTATTGGAAGTATTGCTATTGGAAGTATTGATAGAGGAATTATTGATATTGGAAGTATTGATATTGGAAGTATTGATATTGGAATTATTGATATTGGAAGTATTGATATTGGAAGTATTGATATTGGAAGTATTGATATTGGAATTATTGATATTGGAATTATCTATATTGGAAGTATTATTAGAAAGTATGTTAAGAAAAAAATATTTTAATACGGATTGGTCGAAAAATTGACAATGGAATTGCATTTGTTAAATGCTATTTTGTTAACTGTCAACTTAAATACGCATCTTATAAACAGTGACAACTATACTGAAGAGGCAGAGAATCTTTTACATTCTATTGACATAAGGGCTGAGCATACATTTTTATTTTCATGTCGAAACCACTGTAATAAAGTATTACCTTACCCATCTGCGACTTGCTCTTGTGACTCAAAATGTCTTGTTTACAGGAACTGCTGTCACGACATTTCTACAGAATGTCCACTTGTGGTCAAACAGAGCCTGTTAAAGTTTGGACACATGCTAAACTTATATGTTGATTGTTTTGACTTGGCTGGCTCCCTCGCCATTGCAGGCTGTCCACAACAGACAGACTATTCAAAACGAATAGTCAATACAGATTCATTTTTTGATATTATTAATAATGTCCCAATTACAGACATCAATACAGGCTTAGTATTTGCTAATATGGATGTTTATAACTGCAATTTTCCCCAAGACTCGCATTCGGGAGAAAAATGGAAGATTTTAATAAAATCTGATTCTAAAGTCAGCAATGAAATGGTCAAAACATTCCAAGATTATAAAATTAATTCACCATTCTACTCCCCACCTAATGCTAAAATGATACCCAACTCTTGTATCCCTGGCGGTTTTAGCCTTTGTAACAATTCTCTAGCTCTACAAAAGATATGTCAGTCTTTTGTTCCATACCTTTTACTGAGAAACCTTGTTTACAACTGGAACATTTGTCAGTTCTGCCGTCCCGACCTTAAAATGTTTAAAATAAATGAAAATGCTATCAAGATATCAGCCAATATTGTTCAATTAATACCTGCAGAGAAGGGACATTTAGTTTCCCAGGACGGACATTTAGTTTCCCAGGACGGACATTTAGTTTCCCATTATCTGTCGTGGAGTCAAGCCAAATGTGACGTGTCGCAAACTAAAACTCTGAGCATGGCGGAATGTAAATTGACCAATTGCTCTTTCAAGTTTGGTTATTATCTTCATTTGGATGGAAGCTGCAGAAGATTCTTTGTAATGCAAATAGGTGTCTCTAATGACGTCTGGCTGCTAGATGAGCACGGAAAAGATGAAATTTTATATTACATTGCTTACTACTTAATAACAACTTTACACTTAAATATAATAGGTGCAGTGAGGCCAGTATTTTCATTGTTTAATCGAGAAATTCAACGGAATGTTTCCATATCAGCATTCATAATTGACTTCAGCTCTAATAGTGCTGCTGATTTTCTATTTTACTATTTCAAGAACGAGTTATCTACATTGACAACCGACATTCAAAGAATAATGGATAAAAGAACAAACCGAACTACAGAAAATTGCCAGTATATCAATATGACCATTTCACAAGATTCATTTCAAGCATGGAAACAAAATTTGTCGAAAAATATTAACGGGACGGCATTAAAAATGTTTCATCGGTGCTCTGAAACAAAATTCAAAGTTGGCAGAAAGAAAATTTCTTTATACTTTGTTGCACCAGCGGCCAACATTAGCTACTTTTGTCTTTGTTCAGATGAGTATCAAATATCCCATGGTGATGGAATGGAACAGGATTGTCTCTATCCACAAAGTTGTACAATGGAATGCTACAGTGATTCTGTGAAGCGCAGGTCCAGATCTGAGAACCTAAATGATAATTCCTTATCAACGTCTTTTGACTTCAATATATTACTTTTACAAAACTTAATCATTGCAGTCTTAGAATTTAGACTTCTGTAATGTATTAAGTGGTCAAACGATTTTTGTATATAACGTATTTGGTGAAAATAGAATTATTTTGATACAAAGATCATTTATAAACTATTTATTACTTTGAATAAATTCTACACTATTGTCCCAAAAGATGCTAATGCACTATTATTGTTTAAGTTCCAAGAGAGTGAAACGTTCAGCTTTTGAAACTATAAATCAATAAGTATAGAACGGTTATTGTTGCACTCTTTTTTTCCTCAACGTAAAGGTGCGGTGCGCTAAGGCGATGTGTGCATTACGCAATAGATAGGCAGATGACTTGCCTCCAAGGATATAGTAGTGATACGGGATATAAGAAACTAGCATCTCAGGGCATATTAAGGATATGACGTATACGTGACTAGTTTCACAGGTCATAGTAGTAATATGAGGTATAAGTGACTAGCCTCCTAGAGCATAGTAATGGTATAAGGTATAAGTGACTAGTTTCATAGTGCATAGTAGAGATATGAGGTATAGGTGACTAGCTTCATAGATTATAGTAGTGGAATGAGGTATAATTATCTAGTTTCACAGAACATAGTAGTAATATGAGGTATAAGTAACTAGCCTCCTAGAGCATAATAGTGATATGAGGTATAATTGATTAGCTTCCAAGGGCATAGTAGTAATATGAGGTTTAGGAGACCAGCATCCCTGGGTATATTAGGGATATGACGTATAAGTGACTAGTTTCACAGGGCATAGTAGTGGTATGAGGTATAAGTGACTAGTTTTACAGGGTATAGTATTGGTATGAAGTATACGTGACTAGTTTTACAGGGTATAGTAGTGGTATGAGGTATAAGTGACTAGTTTCACAGGGTATAGTAGTGGTATGAGTTATAAGTGACTGGTTTTACGGGGTATAGTAGTGTTATGAGGTATAGGTGACTAGTTTCACAGGGCATAGTAGTGGTATGAGGTATAAGTGACTAGTTTCACAGGGGTATAATAGTGGTATGAGGTATAAGTGACTAGTTTCACGGGACATAGTAGTGGTATGAGGTATAAGTGACTAGTTTCACAGGGTATAGTAGTGGTATGAGGTATAAGTGACTAGTTTCACAGGGTATAGTAGTGGTATGAGGTATAAGTGACTAGTTTCACATGGTATAGTAGTGATATGAGGTATGAAATCTTGTTTTGTTGGAACCAAGAAATGAAAACCTCAACAAAATTAAAAAGAAAGTAATTAAATGACTAAAAAGTAAAAACAAAACAACTACTCAGAGCCTTCATATTCCAAGCCAGGTCGGAGTCCGAGGTCAACATTCTAAAAATGCTCGGATTCAATGTTTCCATTCGGAGTAGGGGTTACCGGTTTTTAAAAGCCGGCGACGAAAAACCGGTTTTTTACGAAAGTCGAAGCATTCGACAACCGGTTTTTTCAAAAGTCGGTTTTTGTATAAACCCTAATTCGGAGTGTTCCAATTACGAGGTATGTCTACACACTGTAATTTAATCAAGAAAGGTTTTATATTTAAGTCTTTATAATTCGTAGATGCATGGTTGTGAGCGAGTAATGATATCGAACAACTTCCAAGGGGCCCTGCCTTAAGGGACCCCCGTCTGGTAATGTAATACGTTCCAAATTTATTTATATTTTGGTTGGAGTTTGTGAGGGAAAGGCCCTAGTAGATGGAGATTTTGCTGAGTCCAGTGTTATCTGGCATCAGCATTGGAAGATGGTTACACAGTAATGCTTTGTGTGCGTAGCTTGTTACATTCCCAAGTTGGTATTCGTAGTTCAAACATATGAACACTTGTTACCGCCATTTGTACAGCTTATATTTCAATCTAGTCTAATCCAATTTTATTTCTAACTAACTGTACCCTGCTTAGAGTTTTATTCCCTTAGGTTTGATCAGTTGGCTAGGTTATTTTTTTGGTTTCGGACAGATCCTATTTTTTCATGCTTTTTATTACTATTGTTTACGTTGGACGATTTTAAACTGGAATACTGTTGTATTAATTTCTTTACTTTCGATTTAACACAGAACCCACACCGCTATAGTTTATATAGATGCTCCCCTTCCGTTCACTTTACAAAAGACTAGGAGATGCTCATACATTTAAATCAAAACTATGAATTGGATCAAAGAAATTATTATTATGATGGAGGTAAACTAAATGATGTTTGTAATGAGTACACCATTAAGTTGCTGTTATATTTGTAATCTCAGACAGTATTCTAAGTATTAATACTTACATTGGTGCAATAAAGAACAACGTTAAAAAATAAATTGCCGACAAAGAAAACAGTATACTAAATATCTCCAAATAAGAGGCGAAAGGATCAGTTTCTTTTAATGTACTGCATTGTGCAACATTAGGACACACATATGTATATATACTAGCTGTACCCTGCAAAACCTTTGCATAGAGTTATATCCCCTTATACTTGATCGGTAGGCTAGGTTATTTTTGGTTTCGGGCAGATCCGATTTTTTCATTACTGTATTTTAAAATGGAATATTGTTGTATTCATTCTTTACATCCTATATAACGCAGAGCTTAAACTGATTTAATATATATTATATATATTGATGGTTCAAGGACTATGCTGATATTGCAAGTGAGTATTTATGTTATTTTTAATAATTGCTCTTTAATTTAAACATTTGAACTCATTAAAAAAATAAACAGAAGCTAACGTTTAATATGGACATTTTAATAGAATAGATAGACATTATTTAATAGATCAGGGTTAATTTAAAATTGATCTCGTACATTATAATCATTTCTCTGGGACAATGGTTATCTCTGTCGTTATTTTAGTATTATTTAAAAAAAATAAATGAAGAGCTGTTTATAAATATGCGTTTTTTTTGCAGTAACGTATTGTGTACATCTTTCGACAAATTATTTTCATTTAACTCTTAATTTCCAGTTTATTATGAACTTTAAACTTCTTGTTATTCACTGCCATTTACTATTGTTTCATTTTTTCTAGTAGAATATCCAACATATTGAACATTTCTGAATCAAATATGTATCGATATGTATTATATAAATAATAGCAGTGAGGGTTCTGCGTTAAATCGAAAGTAAAGAATGAATACAACAGTATTCCAGTTTAAAATCGTTCAACGTAAACAAATAAAAATTATGAAAAAATCGGATCTGCTCCAAACCAAAAAATAACCTAGCCTACCGATACAGCCAAAGGGGATATAACTCTATGCGAAGGTTTTGCAGGGTGTAGCAAGTATATTATATTTTGCAATATTACAGAGCTAAGTAAGAGAAGCGATTTTAGTGTCATCATTAATAATGATGCACATTGTACAATATCAGTTTTATCGTTGCAGCTTTACACATTAGTGAAACTAACTGGACCGATTTAAATATAATTTCAAAAACAATCGAGTCATATTTGTTTATAATAACAAACAAAGAAACAAATCTCGACAGGGTACACATTTTCAATAGAAATTAAGTGTGGGCACCATTTAATCACCTCTTGTAATTGACAAAATATTGTGTTGATTTTTTTTATTTTACAGGGACGGGTGGCCTAGAGATATGAATTGTGAAACCGTCGACCATTGGATCGATCTCCGGTTTAGATCATAGGAATTGTTTAGGTTATGTTTTCAATCCCCGATTGTTCGGCTTTATAGGGCAGTGGTACCCAACCTTTTCCTCGCCGCGGACCGGTAAACGTTTGATTATCTCACTGCGACCCGCTGGGGGGGGGGGGGCGGGAGTTGATTATTTTTAATTTAGATTGTAAATATAAAGAAAATAATCTAATATTTCTAGGCGGCCCGGTACAATTTGATCCATGGACCGGTATAGGTCCGCGGCCTTGGGGGTTGGGGACTACTGCTATAGGGGATGACAGAAAGGCACCACGAAAAAAATGTCTCATTAATGGTTAATCTCATCCTTTCAGGGACTTGACATATAATTCGAGATTGGCGTCTACCCTTTATTAAGCTAATTAGTATTAAAGTAATAGTATTAATTATTTTTTTTTTAAAGTAATAGTCTGGACTTTTCTAATTCGGACACATCTAGTTTAACCACCAAACAAAAAAAGTCTTCTTGACATTTTGCTTTATCTGGGATTGACTTTGTCCGTTGGACGTCTAGCCACATTAAATAATGTTGGTTTATCTGGGATTGACTTTGTCCGTTGGTCGTCTAGCCACATTAAATAATGTTGGTTTATCTGGGATTGACTTTGTCCGTTGGTCGTCTAGCCACATTAAATAATGTTGGTTTATCTGGTATTGACCTTGTTCGTTGGTCGTCTAGCCACATTAAACAATGTTGGTTTATCTGGGATTGGCCATGTCCGTTGGTCGTCTAGCCACATTAAATAATGTTGGTTTATCTGGGATTGACTTTGTACTTTGTCCGTTGGTCGTCTAGCCACATTAAAAAAATGTTGGTTTATCTGGGATTGACTTTGTCCGTTGGTCGTCTAGCCACATTAAATAATGTTGGTTTATCTGGGATTGACTTTGTCCGTTGGTCGTCTAGCCACATTAAATAATGTTGGTTTATCTGGGATTGACTTTGTCCGTTGGTCGTCTAGCCACATTAAATAAAGAATCGCTACTTAACTTTTTTCCCCATTAAAGCAGAAATTATATGCACCATCCTCACGCCTAGTATTGTCTTTTAAATTGTATTATATTTGCATATATTGAAACTGTTTTTTTTTTAGAATACATTTTGACGTAGTACAAATTAGATTTTTTTATGACGTTTATAGTTTGTTTCGTTGAAAATGATAAAAAAATCTTCTTGTGCACATTGCACATGCACGCCTGTAAATAAAAGAATCTCTACTATTTGAATTTATTTCTATATATATATTTAAAAAAAAATTGATACCAAACTAAAAGAACTGATCCAACTGGTATCATCGCAGACAGTGGACGGTTGGCTAATTACATGCAGGCAAACGAAACGATTCTTGTAACTGAAACAACCAATTAGTACACGCCACAAGATCTAAGTTATATGCATGTTTTCTCAAGTATTCTATTTCAAATAGAATACTTGAGAAAACGCTATATTAAAAGTCCAAACGATCACTCTGTATAAATATTTGGTATTTTACAGCATTTGAACAGGTAAATTATAATGTTCCTAGTGAACGTAGTAAATGCTCGGAGAGTGGTACGTTAATTTTTTATATATCTACTATTTTACTTAATTTTTTTAAACATAGGATTTTTTTGGTATAATTGAAACTAGAAAATTTACATCTTGTTATATTATAAGATTTCCTTTTTATCTTAGTAGATAGTAATTATTATTACAAGAGTAATTGAAACTTTTTACTTAATTTAGTTGAGTATTTTCCGATGAAGACTGAATTGATATTACTTTGATATCTAAATTTCTCCTACAAAAAACTCCTCTAATACAATACCAGCTTTAGCCTAAAACCATTTTCATATTTTATTTTGTTTTGTTATAAAAAGTTCAATTTGAAAAAAAAAAAGATTACATACTTAGAATTTTTAATTGCTCAGGTAGACTCATTGTACCTCATAAAGACAATCTTTGTGTGTCGATATCAGTTTAAAGAAATTATTTTATCATTCACTTGTCTTTAATCATTATCAAGGTGTAACAAAAAATAATCTTCAATAAACATAAATGTACTCGCTCAGAGGCGGATTTGGCTTTTACTATCATAATTTTGTTGTTAAAAATATTTTTCATAAATTAGATTCAAAAGATTCAGCCACCATCCTAACATCGTGCGAGCCGCAGTGACTGACAGGGCAAAGCCTGACGTAAACAACCATGAATAGATTCTATTAACATCTTATTTTTAATACTAATTGAGATAATTACAACAATTAATTATTTATCTCTTTCATCTTTTATTAAATCCAAGGAAAACAAGCAATTCAAGTCTTTTCCGTTTCGGACAAAGGACATTTTAGAGCATTTTCGTGTACGCAGTGGCTATGGTTACGCCGGACGAAATCCGAATTTTTTTTTCCGGGTTACAGCCATAGATTTTGCTGGTTTTTGATAAATAGAGAGGGAAGTAATCATGTTGAATAACTGTTACAAAAATAAATAATGATTACGCCCCTTTGATTAGCTTTTATTATTTATATTTAAAATATAAGCAAAAAACGGTACTTAAAAAAACTCTTATATTCGGCCCTGAGAGGTCAGATCGCAAAATGGACTTTTGATGTACACTTGGCAGGCCAAGACCTACAAAATGATATATACATCATGGGTCTAGGACTTATGGTTTCTTAGATATAGGGCACTCCTTTGTTAATATAGCTTATATAGTAAAAAACGGTACTTAATACACCCCCTTTTTCGGCCCTCAGAGGTCAGATCGCGAAATGGACCAAAGTGTTTTCTTGGCAGGCCAAGACCTACAAAATGATATATACATCATGGGTCTAGGACTTATGGTTGTTGAGATCTACGGTGATGACGGACAGACAGACAGACATTTCTGAGTTAGTGAGTTCAAATATTTAAAATGATAAAAT
Organism: Bulinus truncatus; assembly: GCA_021962125.1. NCBI lineage: Eukaryota > Metazoa > Mollusca > Gastropoda > Planorbidae > Bulinus > Bulinus truncatus. Next base: position 2,317,815 of record JAGDYQ010000093.1, on the reverse strand, counting down.
ATCTTCTTTTTGTCAACATTTCTACGCTATAAACTCGTTGCCTTCCAGAGTTACATAATATATATTACATTTAGTTTCATTTAGTGCACTGTGTCTATATCATTGGTTAAAATATCTTTCATTTCATAATAAAAAAATTGAGACCCTCAGTCTTGTTTCTTTTTGTCTGCACCCAGTCATCATCAGATCGATATTAGATCCACACACAGTTCCATATTAGTTCATCCACACACAGTTCCATATTAGTTCATCCACATACAGTTCCATACTTGTTCATCCACATACAGTTCCATACTTGTTTATCCACACACAGTTCCATACTTGTTTATTAACACACAGTTCCATACTTGTTTATCCACATACAGTTCCATACTTGTTCATCCACACACAGTTCCATACTTGTTTATCCACACACAGTTCCATACTTGTTCATCCACACACAGTTCCATACTTGTTCATCCACACACAGTTCCATACTTGTTCATCCACACACAGTTCCATACTTGTTCATCCAACCACAGTTCCATACTTGTTTATCCACACACAGTTCCATACTTGTTCATCCACACACAGTTCCATACTTGTTCATCCACACACAGTTCCATACTTGTTCATCCACACACAGTTCCATACTTGCTAATCCTCTGACATCGAGCTGAACATATGTATCAATTATTTACAGGATTATTTTGTTTAAACTTGAAAATATCTTTTTAAATTTACTACAGTACGCCTAAGACAATTATCTTACGCAAAACTGAATACTGTAATTCTAAATATCTTTCTATCATTAGATAAACGAAATCAATCAATAAAATGAATGAACTTTTTTTTTTGTTTAATTTCCGGACGATGACATCATTGTTGCCACTTTGACCTGGAATTAATCAGGATGTATATTCGATATGTTGTTGATTTGTAGTTAAACTTATTGATGTCGTTGTTTTTTTTTTGTTTTCAGTTGTTTACTTATTTCACTAAACAGTAACTTTTGTTTCTTCCGGGTCCGTTATACGCAATTCCTTTTTTATTTGCCAAGTATTAACATTTAATCAGATGTGTTTCTTAATAATGTTCTTTATATATAAAATATCTAAAATAATAAACAAATACACATTCACAAACACATACATAAAATGAAATGAACGTATAAAAATGTATATAATAGAATATTGTGTCGCTTTTAAAAAGTTCTTAAATTGCAAATGCCCCACGCCTGTTCCCTCCCCCCAAAGTTTTTGCAATGTGGATAAACGTGGTCTGGCCTTATTTCGAAATGCAATTTATACACACTTTTAGCTCAGAAGAGTTAAAGATTTATAATGGAAGATTTATATATTCCCATTTACTTTTAGTATCTATTTATTTAACATCACCTTAAAAAAAAACAACATTAATCTGCTTAGTTAGTTGTTTACCAGTACGACAGTTACAGTGACCAGATTTGTCTGTGGACAACCTGGAAGTAGAAAGATTAGAACCATTTCCTTCCCCTTTAAAATGTAAAAAAGGGGGGAGGGGGTGAAGTCAAATGGCAGAAACTCTTGCTTACAAAAGAGTAACCTCATTTATTAGATACATTAAAAACAGGACTGCGAGGGAGTTGGTAAACGTACAAAATATGTTCTGACATAAATTTACAAATAATTTTGGAGTTTAAAATGATACATTTTCACTTTTCATTAAAAAAAAACCTACTAACTGTCACCATTGATCCACGATGTAAAATTTTAATTATAAAATCTATACAGATGACGTAGGGTTCTGGTTAGCAAACAAACGAATTATCGCACCGACACCCCAACCCCTAACAATATCAATCTAATTATCGCACCGACACCATATCCCCTAATAATGTCATTCTAATTATCACACGGACACCCCAACCCCTAAAAATGTCTATCTAATTATCGCACCGACACCCCAACCCCTAATAATGTTTATCTAATTATCGCACCAACACCCTATCCTCTAACAATGTCTATCTAATTATCGCATCGACACCCCGTCCCTTAACAATATCAATCTAATTATCTCACTTATTAAGATTTGATAGTTAGAAAATGTTAAATTATATCTAAGATGTGAAAAGTTGCCGGATGTTGCATAAAGTTATTCCTAAAAGTCAATGAAGTCTACATCAATTTTACTGTTAAAGCTAGACTGATTAATGAAGTTCCAGTGTTCACCAAATCTCTGAAACAACACAGACTTTTGTTTAATTCAAATTAATTCATATACAGATGGGGCATGTGCCAAAAAGAAAAACTGCCTTTGTCCTGCCAAGTATCCTATGAAATATGATATTATTGTGACCCCCAACAAGTATCCTATGAAATATGATATTATTGTGGCTCCCAACAATTATCCTATGAACTATAATATTATTGCGACTCCCAACAAGTACCCCATGAACTATGATATTATTGTGACTCCCAACAAGTATCCCATGAAATATATTATTATTGTGACTCCCAACAAGTATCCTGTCAAATATGATATTATTGTGACTCCCAACAATCCTATCAGATATGATATTATTGTGACAAGTATTTTTTGACTAATGACTCCAAATTTATCTCTGCGCTCCCCTCACACACACAATGTAAGCTCGGCTCTGGTTACGGCTTTATTAAGTGAAGACGTGTTTCTTAAAATACATATTTTAACTTCCCATATCTTTTTACTAACGCATGAACCAAGACTAATGGAGGATGCAATATCGGAATAACACTCGAATGATTAAAACAAGCAATTAAGCCTGTTCCATTCTGGACACAGGACGTGTTAGCGCATTTTCGTGTTATGTATCAGTACGTTTGTTAGCTTTCAGTAAATTTTGGAAATGTTTATAAATTCAATTGTGTAATGCATATATCTGTAAAAAAAAAATTATAAAGACGTTTCTTTATATTTGAAAAAAAATTATTGTCTCTTAAATCTAACTACAAGTGGTTTGTGGTTACTGAAATAGGACTCATAATTGAAAACATTCGAAATTATAGTCATTTAATCGTCCGAAAACTCCGTCAATTGTTGCATAGCTCTGATACTTTCAATTAAACTCAGAACACAAGCTTACTATTTCATTTGATGAGTTTCTTAATAAATCTTGGTGAAACTACGTGCTGCAGTATTTCGCACCAAATGAATGGGTTATTGAACCTACAAGGTGTATATATAATATATAAGCCCCTTAGGAGCCCTGAAGCCCGGCCCTCAGAGGTCCTATCGCGAAATGAACTTTTGATGTACACATGGCAGGCCAAGACCTACAAAATGATATATACATCATGGGTCTAGGACTTATAGTTGCTGAGATATAGGGCGCTCATTTATTAATATAGCTTATATAGTAAAAAACGGTACTTTATAAGCCCCCTTTTACGGCCCTCAGAGGTCCTATCGCGAAATGAACTTTTGCTGCACACATGGCAGGCCAAGACCTACAAAATGATATATACATCATGGGTCTAGGACTTATGGTTGTTGAGATCTAGGGTGATGACAGACAGACAGACAAAACGGGGACAATAGAGCATTTTTTTTCGAAAATGCTCTAAAAAAAGTAAGAAAACTTTAGAAATTTAGAAATGTAAATGTAATACATTTCTTCTTATTAAAAAAAAAGATTAAATTTAATGCCATACATAATTCAGATGTTTTGTACCACTTACAGAGGTCATGTGACATCATGCACCAATGCGCTAAAAGTCTCAAAAGTCTCCACCAAAAGGCGGTCAAATTAAACCAGACATGAAAAGTTCACAGTAACTTGAAATTGAAAGTACCAGTAGATATAAATCAGCATTATTAAAAAAAAAAACTCTGAGACAATGAACAATTTATATTTAAAATATTTCACACCTGTTTATAGTTTGTGTTACGTAAAAATAAACTAAAAGAGAAATTCAGGAAAAATGTAAAAAAAAATAATAATCACATTCATTTAAATTTTATTTTGTTTCCCAGTATGTTTTAATAAAACCCTAATTTCAAATTTTTCGGTATCAATTTCAGGTACAAAATTGAGAAAAAATACAAGTGTCATTAAGTAATTCAGAAAAATTTCAAAATGTAACAAAAAATAACAAAAATCACATGTTCTAGAAAATGTTATCGCCATTCTTTAAGTTCCATTTGATAATTTTTATCACAAGTATCACACTGATTAGTTGCGATAACTATATGAAGCAAGCTGAGAACATTTTGAAAAACAACTTTAAAAAGGAAAGAATCACATCGTCGAGTAAAAATCTCTGTAATAAGTTGTCTGTCTCCAATCCTGATCTAGAATGATCATGTGAACCGAAATGTTTAGTCTACAGAGACTGTTGTGCAGATATTTCAATTGAATGTCCAGATCTGACCACGTCTGGTCTTAAAAGATTTGATCACTTGATAAACCTAGAGGTGAATTGTTTAGAATCTAGCAATGTTTTGGCAATTACAAGTTGCCCACGACATACCAATTACACAAAAACGCAAATCAATAAAGATCTAATTTTTAGTATTCTAAACAATGCTCCAGTAACAGATGAAACAACAGGATTAGTGTTCGCAAATATTGATATTTTCAACTGCAACTTACCAACCAGGCCAACAGATGGAATAAAATGGATTGCGACATTACAGATGGAACATTCATCCCAATACGAACTGGCTTTCAAACTTGAGGATTGTTTATTTTATTCCCCTTTCTATGTGGCACCATTACGTTTTCAAGAAACTTACGTCTGTCAAACGAGATCGCGTTAGTATGTGTAACAATTCAAGTATTTTTACAGCGTAAGCCTGCCAGTCTTTTTACTCCATATCTTTTTATTGAAGAACGTTATACAAAACGAAACATTGTGATGTAACGTGTCGACCCAATTTAACGAATTTTACAGTATTCAAACAGTCGTATATTGGTCTTGGTTTGACTGTTTACCTAAACCTTACCGATCACAATAACTTGTTACTTACATCTAATTATCACGGGTGGAGCGAAGCAGAATGTGGCGTGTCAGATAATACCACAATTACAAATGTTGCGAGCACAGTAATCCATTGTAATTATGAGTTAGGTTTCTATCTCCATAAAGAAGGTACTTGTCGAAAATGGATTGTCCTCTATGTCGGACTACCGAATGTTCAATGGCCACTGAATAAAATCAAATCTGATTATCTTCTTTTATACGCGGCATATTATTTCATTACTTTTTAAAATATTGATTTATTAGGTGTTGTTAGTCCGACGTTTTCATTCTATAACAATGACATTCAACAAAACATTACTGTTTTAGCTCTAGTGATGGACTTCGGCTCTTCGCCTACAGAACAATATCTCAGCTACTATAAAACTGAACAGCTTTTTTCTCTGGCTTCCGACATCTAAAATTTGATTCTTCAAAATTCTGACACAAATTCCTTTAATTTGACCTATTCTCACAATGATTTTGAATTTTGGAAACATAAAGTTATCTCTGAAAGTGAAAATACACAATCGGCTTTTAGAATTCTTCATTCGTGCATTGGCAAAAGATCTACACAGTGGTTGAAAAGGAAATTCTTAATTTAATACCAACACCCTATGACCATTTTATATGTCTTTGTAGAAATTATTATAGAACAGAGCGTGACTCTTATAATTGCTTGAGTGTATTGTCTTGTAGGTTTGAATGCTTTGATAATCGAATATTGCCAAAGGGAAAAGAAGGCGGAAAATCTTCCAATCCACATTCTGTGCGATATAATGACAATATGCTGGTTCTGTTTCTTTGTTTTTTTAATGACATCAATTTTATGAACATTGTTATCTATCTATCTATCTATCTATCTATCTATCTATCTATCTATCTATCTATCTATCTATCTATCTATCTATCTATCTATCTATCTATCTATCTATCTATCTATCTATCTATCTATCTATCTATCTATCTATCTATCATCCATCCATCCAATCCATCCATTCATCCTATCCATCCATTCACCCATTCTTCCATCCATCCATCCATCCAATCCATCCATCCATCCATCATCCATCATATCATATCATATCTATCTTATCTATCATCTATCTATCTATCATCTATCTATCTATCTATCTATCTATCTATCTATCTATCTATCTATCTATCTATCTATCTATCTATCTATCTATCTGACTGTCTTTCTGTTTATCTATCTATCCATCTGTCTATCCATCACTATCAAATCTTTCTAATCCTCCTATTGACATATTCCTGTATTTAATTACACTAGGGAACAAAAATATTTTCTGTCTGCTACCTGAGAAAAAACATGTCAGTCGACTAATTCTGACCCGCTGAATACAGTGGTGTAATCAGAATCTTTCCAGCACGTCAGATTCTTGAGTTATTCGACTTTTACCTTTTCAGTAAAATTGCATCTTGTAGCTAGATATTATAATTGGTTATTAATGTTGTACACTTGTCGTGCTGTGTGCTTTACCTTTAAATGTTATGTTTTTTTAATTTTAGACTGATTGTGTATTAATTTCAAAACAATATTAGGAAAATTAAAAGGGGCTGCTTTTTTCATCCAGACTATTTCTGTTATATCTGTGGACATATTACTCCCCGCGATCAGCGGGAACTACTTACAAGAAAAGTGAAGGTTATTTATCATCACTACTTTGGCGTCAAAATATGTGATCAAGACAGAACCTGGGCGCCACATATTTGCTGCAGTGTTTTTTATGTGGGACTCACCCAGTTGCTAAATAGCAAAAGAAAGTCTATGCCGTTTGTGGTAGCAATAATATGGCGATAGCCAAGAGATCTTCATTCGGACTGCAACATTTGCATGACAAATATTGCTGGATATTCCAAAAAAAAAAAACAAAACAAATCAGCTATTCATCATCCAAATTGTTACTCGAAAGCGACGATGATGATGAGGAAAGTCGCAGGGAGCAGGAGAGTGATGCATATGAACCTCTAGATTATCAAAAGATACCTCATCATATTGGCCAAGCTGAATGGAATGCTTTAGTGAGAGATCTGGGGTTAACGAAGAAGAAAGAAGAGCTGCTTGGATCTCGTTTTCAACAATAGACTTTGTTACAAAGCGTAACACTAATTTCACATGTACAGCTCGCTAAATTTCATGACAAGAATGACAGTACCTGTTTTTGTACTGACATTAACGGTTTAATGAAAGAACTGGACTGTGAGTATATTCCAGTTGACTGGCGTCTGTTTATAGACTCAAATAAAGTTAATCTTAAAGCAGTTCTCCTACACAATGGGAATGTGATGCCATCTATTTCATTAGAAAACGCAGTCGGATTACATGAGACATATGATTCTATGAAGTTGCTCCTCAACGATATCAAATACAGAGATCATAACTGACGCCTCTGTGGGGATCTAAAAGTAGTTTCCCTTCTTCTTGTATAGCAGCTGGGATACACAAGATACATGTTGTTATCTATGTCTGTGGAACAGCCGCGATGACGAAATTCATTACACAGTAAAAGATTGGCCAGCAAGAACTGATCATGTATCTGGCAGAAACTATGTACGAAATGAGTCGCTTGCTGATCCTACCAAAGTACTGTTTCCCCCTTTCATATAAAACTTGGACTATTTAAACATTTTGTGAACGCACTGGACAAGGATTCGGGTGGCTTTGCGTATCTTTAAGAGACGTTCAAGACCACTCTTACACCAGCAAAGATTCGTGCGGGCGTGTTCACTGGACCTCAAAATCGTGAAGTCATTCGTAATCGTACCTTTAAGATACAGCTGCAGCATGCTCAATTGGCAGTCTGAGATGCAATTGTTTTGGGAAACCACAGGTCTGAGAACTATGTATAGAGTTGGTTGAGAGACTACTACCAGCATACAAGGATATGGGGTACAGAATGACCTAAAAAATCACTTTCTGCACTCCCATCTCAATTTCTTCCGACCAAATCTAGGTGCAGTCAGCTACGAACAAGGTAACTGTTTTCACCAAGAAAAAGCGACGATGGAAAACAGATATCAAGGGAGGTATGACAGCAGCATGATGGACGATTTATGTTGATTTTTACAGCGAGAGTGTGACACTGATTACAAAAGAAAAGCAACATTGTTTAATTATTTGTGACTTCAAAATTCATTGTATTAGGATTACCTGAGGTTATTTGTACATATGATACTGTATAGTTGCTTCTTCTGTTCTATTTCCATGTAAATTGTAGTTATTGTATAGAAATGTAGAAGCATTGACATTATATTTCTAAAGACCATAAAGCGTTTTCATGGTAAATCAATATTGTTACGACCCTCTCGGTGCGCACCGTACAGTCTACAGAGTGAACGCGATGACGCTGTAGAGAGAGTGACGTAAGAAGCCGGCAAGAGAGTGGCCATGTTGCCGTTGTTGTTGTTTTTATAGATATTAGTAAATACTCTTGGAATCCGGCCTGTGTGTTTTTTTGATTTTATAAACAGAATTTTAAGAGTTGTAATAATATGTTAACATAACCTTAAAACCTGACTTGATACACAATTTTCAATGACATATTTGGAATCGGGAGGTCAGAATGGTCTTAGTACACTTAATAGATCCCAGGTAGCAAAAATGTTGTTCACTAGTGTTATTCCAATTTTGTTTATCAACCTGTATCAGTGTATGTCTTAGTTTATGGACTTTGTGTTTCTTTATAATCTCGCAGCCATTTATAAGACAACCTAATAAAAATGTGTACCTCATGTTGATTGGATAAACTTAGTAGGTCATTATGTACGTAGGTACTAAATTTTAGTATATCTGATCAATGGTAGACAATATATATTAAATGAAACCTATACTTAAAAAAAATAAGATGATATTTAAATAAAATAATTTAATTCAGTGAGCAAGTGTTTTTGTTATAGGAGTGCATAGAGGTTGAAGTCGAGTACAATGAACCTTTATAAGTAAAGTCAGGGAAAATAAATCTTAGACTGTCAATGCATTCAAAAGGGGCACTAGAGACATACATTGTATTTTTCAATAACACATTTATTTTTCAATTTCAAAGCTATACAGCTTGTAAGTTTTCAACTCAAATTGCTGGCGGCATTTGACAAGTTGCCGGCTGCATGCGGATCTCGCGCCTACATTTTTTTGACACATTGAAATGTCTAACCAAAAACTCCATCACCATGTGTCATCGTATAGTTACTTCATAGGCTATATAACCTAGGACACACGACAGCTTATTTGATGACTCAAGATTATTTACTGTAGATAGCTATTGTCCTGATATAAAGACATAGACTCATTAAGAATTAAGACATAGACCCACTAATACAGACCCATTAAGACATAGAAACATAAAGACATATACCCATTAAGATGTAGATTAATTAAGACATAGAAATAGACTAATTAAGACATTTAACCTTTAGGAAAATGTACGCACCAATCACTGGAGTACGCTGGACGTTCTAATTACAAAGTCTATGGCTAAAAGTAATAAAACGTTGAAATTCCAAGTTTTTACTGAGTAGAAGAGCGTTTTAAGCTTGAGATTTTACATAAAATGACCAATAAACATGACCTAGACCAGTAGATCTCAGATATTTACTCATTGCGACACTCGTTGACAAATGTTTTTGTGTTGATCATATATATATATATATATATATATATATATATATATATATATATATATATTATATATATATGTGAGCCAAAAAAGTGAGAACATCATATAATTCAATTATTTTGAAATATAATTTAATTAATGGTATTGTTTCGTGTAATTTTGTTTGCAAAGTATTTAGCCAATCAGAAATCCTGTTCAATGTGTCCTCCCTGCTTATCAACAATTTTTTCTAAGCGTACATCTGAACAAACTTTGATATAATTATATTACCGTCTACGCAATGTTCTCATTTTTTTGGCCCATTCTGTATATATAATAGCAGGAGTGGTCTGGGGGGTTCAAGCGGCCCGGGAAAAAAACAAAAAGCGGCCCTATCTTCATGAATTTTATTTTCCATGTGTATTTTTTCCATCCAAACCTGAGGGCCATGGCCTCCAAAGTCATGGGTCACTTTACAAATTACAATATACAGTAACAAAAATAAAACACGATAAATCGCATATATAATTTATAGCTATATATAAAACATTATTATGAGTCGATTTAAATTATAAATCAATGTATTCGGACTCACTGTCATGGTGTTTATAGTATAAGCAACTTCTTTAAGCTGTGTGCCATTTCGGCTACATGATCTATAATTGTGTCATTATTCCGTTCACTTAGAACATCGGTTTCTGTTGACATAAGCATAAAAGCTTCAAGGTGTGTAGAAGACAATGAGCTTCACAAGCGATTCTTAATGTATTTCAGTTTAGAGAAAGATCTCTCACAAGCTACTTGGGTAGAAGACAGAGTCAATAAAAGTTTATATGCACTAAAGATATGCTTGTATGTTTGCCCATAGAAACTGTATTTATATAGTACAGAAAAGCAGCAAACAGGAAATTTTTTAGCAAAATTTGCATTTTTGAAGTTCCTCACTCTTATCCACAACTTGGTCGTCCCAGAGTTCATGTGGCGAATCTTCACTGACGCTGTCCTCTACTGAATCATCGAACATTTGGAGAAGGTATTCGTCGGGGACAGAATTTATAAATTTGTCCCATTTCTGCGCAAAGTCAGTTAACTCTACTCTGAGAATAATCGCTGTGGCACTTTCATCAAATTTAACGAAAATACTGCTAAGGCGCTGCATCGCTGATGTAGCCAAACCTTGTTGTTAATATCCTAAAAGTTCTGTGGATCAAGACAGGCAATATCTACATTTAAGGAATCGTGACTTTCAAATCGCTTTTCAATAGGGCGGTCACGTGTGATGTCATACAGACGCGAGATTGTAAACAGTCGCCATTTTGTTGAACCAATGATGATTTTCTGATTAGTTTTAAAATAACGATCAGTTATGTGAAAGGCTGTGAAAGTTGCAGCGGGCAATTTAGGATACTAAGAGTAAAAAAAAAACACCAAAGTGAAATAAATAAACAATTTACTGAACACAGAGGATGTCAGTTTCTCGACAATTTTTACCGATGGAATGATAGTAAAGTGATGATTGATAACATGCGGCTTTGGGCCGGACATTTTGTTTCAGGTAAGAATTTTAAACATTTCAAAGCATGTTAATATAAAGAAATAATAATAGTATTTGACCTCAATGGGCTATTCTTATTATATTAAACACCAATTAGCAGATTTTATTAAAAAAGTATATGAATAATTGTATAATATTAATAATTGCATTGCTAATATTAGCAATAACTATAAATTACAAAACTATTATTCTTGCTTGTCACCTTTTATTAAAACTATGGACATTACAATATAGATTTATTGGTGAATGTCATTAAATTAAATATTTTAAAGCATATTAATGGGAAAGATTAAATATTTTTCAACATATTAATGGTAAAGATTAAATATTTTACAGCATATTAATGGAAAGATTAACAAAAAATACTAAAAACCTATCTTAAAAATCCTATATATTGTTTTTTTTTAATTTTAGGTGGACCTGCTCATTTACAAGATACTGGTACTACAAATGTTGGCTGAGCATCTACACTTTGTTACTATCTGGTACTAAAGATGCTGACTTGTAGACTTGTTACCTATTTTGTTACTAGATCATAACAATATTAATCTGCCTCATGTTAAAGCTTCTCATTTAAGAAATATGAGCAGTGAACAGAAGAAAATAGCTGCCCAGAGTCTGGTTTCTCTGCAAAGCACATTGATGTCAGCCAAAGACAATATAAGTAATGGGCTGTCAGCATTAGCGCCCTGCAGTGAAATTATCCTATTAAGCCAGAAACTTATTACTTTCAGAACAGCGTAAACAACTGTACCCATTGTAAAATAAATGATACAAAAATAGTATCATTAAGCTGTTAAGTCAAATTTGACATTGCTGAAAATTCAAAATCAGTGACATGTATGGATGGTAACAGATTTAGATGGAATATAGACATACAGAAATAACCTATCCCAACTTTACAGGCCACTCTAGATGGAATATAGACATACAGAAATAACATATCCCAACTTTACAGGCTTCTATGTACTGGAGGCTCTATGTCAATCAATCCAATAATAAAATATATTTGGTGGATTCGCATCGAAACACTGAATATACCTAGCAGGGGCTTTATGTGACGACTTCTCTGGATATAACATCACTGACTGAAGTAAAGTCAGCCTGTAATATCACTTTGGAACTTAATATTTAGAAAAATGATGTGCTACTGACAAGTCTGGAACTGAATGAGGATTCTTAAATGAACTTTAAAGGTTAAATTTATCAAGTATTACATTGTTAAATAACATTTAAAAAAAATCAACTACTTTTACTTAATTGTGCCTGTTTTAAAGCTTTATAGATTTTATCACATAGAAAGTTGAATATGTTTTTACCTAGTCAGCATTTATAAATTCACCCAAATCTAGTGCTAAAGACCATTCTATCAACACATATGATATGTATAACCAATCAAGTGACTAAACATACATTTCTAATGGCTTTATTATTTTATTCATTATAATTTTTTTAATGAAATGATCAGAAGTATTTTTTTTACTATGACAGTGTATTTAAAATTATTAGTCAAACTAGGTGCAAGAAATATGGATTATGCCTCTAAGACATTGGGTTTAAATTTTAAGCTTTAAGTGTCCACATATAAAACAGCATTGTCTTTATCATACCACTAAAAAAATGTAAATATAATTATGGCTTATTTGAGGACTATTTTTAAAGTTATAAGTCGGCTGTAAGTTAATGCGAAAAGAATTGGGTTAATCTAATCATCTATTATGGGTTATGTCAATTATTTTTAGTTATAACATTAATAAAATGAATATAACATATAACTAGTATTATTAAAGTGTATTATTCTTATAATGATTTGAAAAAAATGTATTGCACTATAATTATTCCTAATTATACAAATTAGAGAAACTTACAAAAGATTTGTTCAAAACCCACATTTTAGCATCCACTAAACTAGTTGTATCATACATGTGTTATGTTTTTAAATTAATTTTTCATATGACAGTTAATTTTATCAATTTGTCTTGCATGACTTCAACTTAAGTTTTAATAATCATAGGTATAGCTACTAATCAAATAGTTATATGTTTAATTTTCAACTAATATCTTTATTATTTTTTTTAATTACTTAAAAATGTGAAATAAATGTCAATAAAAAATTAAAAGATCTACCATTACTCCTTTTTTTTGTCAGTTTTAATTTTATTAGTAATAATATTGCTGGTATTCTCTTATTATGTCCATACAAGTAATAAGTATGAGACGTCTTAGTAACTTAAATAGCATTTGGTTTGGTAATGTAATATAAAACAAAAAAAAAATTACTGAAAACTTGAAACAAGAAATATTATGAACACTCAAGAAAAAGTTTATTTTTTTCTAGCAAGGGCATTGACACTATCATTCTATGGCATGGGAATGATCGTGCTTTGCAGTTTTACTCTTTTTCGGTCAAATTTAGTTTATTTTCTATTGGACCAAATCAATCGTCGCATATAAATTTCATCCCCTCTATGGTGTCTACAATAAAAAGTAATTTAAAGAAGGATTTTTTTTTTTACAGTACATTACAAATGTCATTAGTACTGTCCCGTTTATTATGTTACTATTATCGGTAGCTATCGAGGGAATGTAGCCTTGGTTCAACAAAATGGCGATTTGTACTCTATCACGTGATTTTGGTCACGTGTTCGTGACCGCCCTATAGTTTTTACAATTTTGTCCATGATGCAGTTATGAACTTCAATGCGATATCTGTCCGCTGCATTATTTCCTACTTCCTCATGCGTTCTTCTCTCATCAGACATAGCTTTTGGTTTTGTGTAAACGTTTCTCTACAAAATTTTCCTCAATGGCAATTTCAAAATTTTCTTCTTCCAACTTGTTATTAGCCCAGGACACAAATCGTTTGTCACTGTCGAGAACATCATCGACATCTCTTGAAATATTTTCTAACAGCTTAACAGTACAATCTACATTATGGTATGCTTGCAGTGCATCCATTCCGGTGGTTTGTAAATAACTAGAAAGCGATCCTGTGTGCTGGAATATTCTTAAGTATAGTTTTGCAGTGACAACCTTTTAAACTTGAAAAGCTTATCTAGTAAAGTTTGAGCTGTATCCATGAATTTTGCATTGAATGCGTTTGATTGTGCTAGTTCTTGTAACATATAAATCAATTCAATGAACAATGATGAGTTTGGATCATCAAAATTTCAAAATATTTTTAACGCACTTTCTTTGGCCCACCATCGCGTTTCACCAATAATATTTAATCTTTGGTGTCTAGATTTCTGTTGGTGATCGACCCAAACATCTATTCTTTTATACGATTTTCTAAAGAACACCGCACATGCGTTAAGCAGTTGAAATAGGCTAACTGAAGAGGTCGTGGTTTGAGTGGTATCACTTAGAACAAGGTTCAATACATGTGCGTAGCACCAGACATGAATTTGATGAGGTGCAACGTCACTCAGCCATTTAGTAAACCGATTGTACTGTCCTAGTGTCCTTGTAAATTGGCTGCCCCATCTATAGCATTACCGACACAATATTCAATATTTATGTTACATACATTGACTTTCTCTAGAAATAATAATAACATACCTTTTCCCAGTAGAAGATGTACAGTTCGCAACGCATATCAATCGCTCATGAACTTTATCTGATACATATCTTATAATTATTGAACATTGGTCCTTCACACTTACATCCTGAGTTGTATCTAATTGAACTGAAAACATACCAGCAGATTCAATTTCCCCTGAAAACGTTTTCTTTATTATTTTTCTTATTGCATCAATGATATAATTCAATGTCGTCTTCGATATGAGGGTAATCAAATTTCCTCTCCCCTTATTCGCCAAATTTGATGCATGTCTGTCATTACTTTTCTCAATAACCATATCAAGATGTTTTTTTAAATTATTGGGTCATATTTTGACAAGAGTAAAAACATTTCCAAGAAATTTCAAAGATCGATTGTATCGTCGTTTAATGTATAGGCAGCATCATTTTTTGACCGATAACTACGACCACGTTTTCCAATCATTTTCAGAATCTCAATTTCTCTTTCCAGCACTTGTCTCTTTTCTTGAACATGTTGGTACCTTTTTAATTTTGCTGAGAGAATAAAATGCTATCAATGTCTCTTTCAATTACAGACATTATATAAGCTTCCACACACTTATTTGCTGTTTTCATGTTCCTCTATTCTTTGATGCACATGTTTCCAGGAATTCATTCCCGCTGTGAATGAGTTCATATCGTCAGTTTTGCCATGTGCTGAGCATACTGTGCAAAACAAAGCTTTAGATTCTATACTTCTATACAGTATGACACCCAATTTCAATTGATACCATTGCTTAGTGTTGTTTTAGTCCCAGGTCATATTTTAGTTTCAGTTTTTATTTCGTTTTTTCTGTAATAATTTCAGTTTTCGTCTAGTTTTAGTCTTGCTGCTAATTTTAGTTTTAGTTTTAGTTCTCGTTGACGAAAAGTCAACATTTTTGTCAACGAAGGTTTTAGTTTTAGTTTCGTCAACGAAAACAACACTACCACTGCTTCTAAAAAATACTCGATGCGCATTTGTAAATAGTAGATCAGTTTTACTCGCACTTGGTTGTATTGGGTGAAATTTAAAAAATGACTTTAACGTATTCTGTCGAGGGCGTTTGAAATAGTAACTGGTGTTTTCATCATCGATAACTGAAGTTTCTGAAGTATCATGTTCGGGATTGAGATCTGCCATTTCCAGCGTTGTTTTCATAAATATTGTGTTGTCAGTTAACTCCGTAACATTTTCTAAATGTAAGGTGGGAATCGAGTTTGTTGTCACTACTGAATGCTGATTGCTGTCATCGCTTTGATTTGTGTCGAGTTGTGTACTCGTAGAAGGTGTTTGTTGAGAGACGGTGTCTTTAGTTTTAATTGGAGTTGCTTTAAATTAAATTTATATTTAAATTTATATCACTCATAACCGTAAAATATTTAATTTAATTAATGCTTATTATTATTAACTAACAAATGAAAAAGAATTTTTATCAAAACAAACTCAGCGGAAGTAGAATCGAAGATATAAATTCTAACATAGCGGTTAACCGTGAACATCCCTAGCAAGGAGCTCTTTATTGACGTAAGAGTACGGCCGCTGTTGGTTTGGACATTATGGACCGCCATTTTAGTAGTGGCCTCTAATATCACCGCATATTAGTTATTAATTATTATATCACCGGTCCTGGCGGCCCATCGGGAATCTTCCCGGCAGAGCAAGTAATGGGTCACTGAGCTTGACCCATGACCCATATGACCCATCAAGTTCTTGACCCAGACCCATCATGACCCATTGAATGTTGTTATTTTCAAGATGGCGGCCATCGCCATAGACACCATTTTGAAATTTAAAAAAACCGCGCGACGACGGGTTTTTATTTAGGGTCGGGCGGAGACTAAGGGAACATTGACCCATGACCCATGTGACCCATCCAATTTTGCGACCCGTTTGACACATTACTTGCTCTGCTTCCCGGTGTCCCGGCGGCTCATCGGGAATCTTCTCGTTGTCCCGGCGGCCCAGTCCACCCTTGTATAATAGCTGTAATCTGCAAAACCTTTGCATAGAGTTATATTCCCTTAGGTTTAACAAGTAGGTTAGGTTGTATTTTACAACGTTTTTCTTAAATTCACTTCTTGTCTGTTTGTCTGTCATGGAATTTAGCAATCCAATTTTAAATCACTTTGCGAAAAGCTATAGCTCTGATACTTTCAATATAGCTCAGAAGCCGATGATATTGCAATATTCTTACTATTTCATTATGATTTGATGAGTTTCTTAATAAATAAAATTATATATGTATGGCGATTGCATTTTTTCACTATTTATATCGACCGGGGAGGGAATAGGGGTTTATGTGTTGAAGAGCTTTATAAAAAAACTGAATTTTATATTTCAAGTGGGGCTTTTGTTGGCAAACCTCGGGCTGGGTGTGAGAGATTTACTACTAGGTGGACGTAGTAAGTGATCAGTGGGTGTGAGAGATTTACTACTAGGTGGACGTAGTAAGTGAACAGTGGGTGTGAGAGATTTACTACTAGGTGGACGTAGTTAGTGAACGGTGTGTGTGTGTGTGAGAGATTTACTATTAGTTGGACGTAGTTAGTTAACCTTAACTTCATATCGTAGAGTAAAATTCGTTTTCTTAAACATTTAGCGCTATTCTGAACTATTAGCTTATTGGCTAAAAGTTTCAATCGCAAATATTTTTTGCCGTTATATTCACGCATTTATGCAGTTTTATCAGAAGTCCTAATATATATATATATATATATATATATATATATATATATATATATATATATATATATATATATATATATTCCTATTTCGAACTTTGGGGGACAGGCTCAGATTTGATACCATCGGGGGACATTTTAGAAAATGCTCTAAAATATTAATATCCTATCAATGATAAGTTATGAAAGACTTTTTATACCGTATTTGGTGTCTACTTTACGATAAAAGTTTCAATTTAAAAAAAAAGTTGATATTAAAAGATATACGTTTTTAGTGTCACTCGGGGGACACGCCTTCAAACGCACTTTGGAGCAAACGCCAGATAATTGGTCTCCGGGGGGACACGTTGTTCAACGTCGTTTAACTCAGCTATTTTGAAATATTTTGTTAACTTTTTTCCCTAGACGCACTCATTGACATTCAAGTAATTATTTAAATATTGTTTTTAATAAAAAAATTTTAATTTAATATTAGTTTTAATCATTTTTGTTACTAATTGTACACTTTGTTTTAAGTATCGGCCTACTTTTATTCTATTATTGAATTTTTTTTTACTTTCAAGGAACGTTAAATAAGAACATTATTTATATAACATAAAAAAAACAAAAAAAATAAGTTTGAAACACTTTTTAATGACTTTTTGTTAATCTAATATATTTGCGACTTTGGGGGACACATATATGTCCCCTAACTGACGTCTCACGTCTTATCGTCCGTTGGGCGACCTATACAATAGTGCAAAATATCACTTATGTTCGTGACGTATGTTACGAGTGTGGAAATATAACTTTATTAAAGACCATATAAAGTAATTTATATCCCTACATACATTACGCAACATCTATATCATATAATGTTTAGCTACATGAATTATTAAGACCTTACACTATAACTTATAATGTAATTGCAGTGACGATTGTTAATAATAATTTCACGTCAACACATTATACAGACTTCTTTAGCTATACTGTATGGTCCTATTCGTCTATATTGTATCAATAGAAACTTGCAGCCTTCAATGTATACACCCATTTGACCATCAGGGATTTGTTTACTTACGATTGACCTAAAATGACCTTTGAACTTTGGGATCCGTATTTAGCATTGGTTAATCATTCAATGAATTTATATAAGAAAGGCTCTATTGTTATAACATCTTATTTTAGTAAACTATTCAAGGAAAATTTGCAAGTTGAAATAATTGGGATGGAGCGTGAAACGCTGATAAATTTGAATTACATTATTCCAGATGCCCCTCCCATGGCTCCTCCCCCAACTGTCAAGATAGTTTATCTCAAAATACTTGTAGTGGCTAGAGCCCAAGGCAAGTGTCCAGATTGTCCAATCAATTACTTGGTATCAAGTCTACACAATGTGTGGAGAGTTTACATGTCACCACATTTTATAACTTTTACGCTTAAAAATAAAAACTTTTAAAAACATAAAAATTATAAACAAAATCACAAAGGTGGGGGTTTGCAGCATACTAATTTATTTGCAAAATATATAATATGGAAATAAATTAATGTTTTTTAGTAATAAAATGAGTCTAGCCTAAAAAGAAATGTATTTTATTATTGTTTTTTTTTTACTCCAATAGTCTTCTTATTTTTTGGCGCTCATTGAATACTTTTGATTTAATGGTTTGTATTTTTCTGCACTTCTGGTACCTCTGAAAGTATCTTATGTGTTCTTAAAAACTCCTGAATTTCCTTTTTCCTGAAAAATAAAACACATTTTTTTAAGATACTGCAGACTATTATATTAAACCTTTTTCTTTGTGACAAAATTTAACAATTTAAATTATGTTAAAAGTTAGTGTTTACTAAAAAAAACTTAAGTGTTTTTTAGTATATTGAGTTCTTGTTAGGTTGGGGGTTTGGGTGACTTAATAATGCATACTTATAAAAAGTCTAAGATACTTTAAGTTAAACAGATCTCCAATCCACGACATTAAGTCGAATAGTCAAGTGTGTACAGGCCCGTAGCGTGCGGGGGGGGCTGGGGGCCGGCCCCTCCCTTTGCGTTTTAACTGGCCCCCTCTGCTTGTTTGCTCTACTTAGTAACACTTATTTCCTGCCACACCTGCTATTGGCCTGACCCTTGCTGTGGAATGCCTGGCCCCTGCTGTAGAATTTTCACGCTACCGGGCTACAGTGAACCTTTTGCACCTGGTAGATT
Source organism: Bulinus truncatus (assembly GCA_021962125.1). Classification (NCBI taxonomy): domain Eukaryota; kingdom Metazoa; phylum Mollusca; class Gastropoda; family Planorbidae; genus Bulinus; species Bulinus truncatus. The sequence goes on along the minus strand of JAGDYQ010000093.1, from coordinate 2,298,261 downwards.
ATTACAAATATAGCTTTGAAAATAGTTCATACTATTTGTGATTCTTCTTCTTTCCGGTTTACAGGAAATATGTAGAGCAGTTATAGATTTGAAGCTTTAAATGTGAATATACATTATCCCTATTGTGATTTAAAAAAATAATTTAATTACTCATAGTTCACAAATTTCAGCTACAACATGTATATAAAAACTGACCTTTTTTTCTTTTCCATTCCTTTTTTCTTGTTGTAAACACTGCTGAACAGGGCTGCCAATGATTGCCTCAAACCTGTCTGTTAATATATTCATGAAAGAGATTATTAAGATGTTATGCAATTTGGAATAAATTCTAAAAGGTTTAAAATAATCAATTAGAAGCTAGTTTAAACTCACTTGTATGAGATTTGTTTGTATAGACCATCAAATGGCAGTTTTCAAGCTCACTATTTGTTATTTCAGTAGCCGCTAATGTATTTTTCGACAGTTCATTGGGATAGCAGGGTAAAGCAAGATCATTGGACAAGAGTAACATGGCCTGCAAGGGAAACCATGACTGTAGACAAAAATAAGATCATTCTCCCACCGCTTTATATCAAATTAGGTTTAATGAAACAATTTGTTAAGGCTTTGGGCAAATCTGGCAAATGCTTCAAGTATATTTGCAGATCATTCCCCGGATTGAGCATGGAGAAGCTGAAAGCTGGGATTTTTGACGGTCCTCAGATTCTGAAACTCATCAACGATCGACAATATACTAATTTCATGGATCACCTTGAAGCTTCTTCATGGAACAGTTTTGTTTCAGTTGTCATGAACTTCTTAGGTAATAACAGAGCATAGAATTACGAAGAACTGGTGCAAGATATGCTCGCTAACTTCAGAAACATTGGAGCAAATATAAGCATCAAGGTACATTACCTGCACAATCATTTAGACAAATTTCCAGGTAACCTTGGGGAATTCAGTGAGGAACAAGGCGAGAGGTTTCATCAGGATATGATGGTGATGGAGGAGGGATATCAAGGAAGATGGGACATACATATGATGGCTGACAAATGTTGGAGCCTCCAGCGCAATTGCACCAACGACACATACAAAAGGAAGTCGAGCAAATAGCGATTTGCTAATGCATTACTATAGACAATTAACATATTAATAAATTAATTAATTAGACATAATTAGTTTTTCAAATGAAAATGTTTTCTTCTATAACACTATTACACATATTTTTGAACAAATTTCTGCATGACTATTAACAGTTTCACTACTTTTTGTTAGTATACTATTGTACTTCATGCAATTCTGGACAAATTCCAAACACGGTGCATACATTATTTAATTAATTTTAATTATCTCGTAAAATAGAGCCAATCTAGCAAAAGCACTTACATATTCTAAATCAGCATGGTTGACTTTGTATAAAATGATTCAAATATCACTGGCAACGAAATCACTGTTTACCAGTGTAATCCAGTAAACACTGGTATAGGAACTTCACTGCTATGTGGAATTGGTCTCATTGCAGATTCAAGATCAGGATAACCCCACTTAGATTTCTTGTGGAGATTGAAGCCTTTAACATTCACAATACAAAAATAACAATCACAAAAATGGTCTTTCGGCTCTCGCCATATCATTTGTACACCGAAACTTAGACTTTTCTTCTCACTATTTGTCCACTGCCGTAGGCTCTCCACGCAGTTTTTGCAGACCTTATGGGGAACCCAAGACTTGTCTTGGTCTTCCAGCTTCACACCGAAATAAGCCAAATATGCCTGCTACACAAAGTCAGTTATATTTCTTCTTTGCTTTTCAATCATGTATTCTCCACAGATGTAACAGAATACATTCGGATTATTTTTGCAGCATCTTCATGATGAACTCATGATGTCTTTAGAAAGCAGCTATAAAAGAGAAAAAAAATAAACCAAGTTATAACTTGGTATAGTTAAATAAAACAACAGACACCAAACGTATTGCATTTGTTTTACACAAAGGGTACAATCATATTTTCAAGATTGTCCAATATCTCAGAAACTAGAGCCAATTCAGCAAAAGCAGTGGCAGTTTTGAAATCAGCACCCATGAATTGCTATAAATTTATTCAAATATTCTTGGCAATTCGAAAAAAAATTTTTTTTGTTGAGCTGTGTAATCTATGGTTTGGATAGTTTGTATCTTTCAAGTGAAATAATATTTTATTAGATTTCAAAATCTGTTACAGCTAAAAAGGCGTTAATAGTAATAATTAAATAAATGTAGCACCCAAAGTTATCAAAATAGATAGTCTTCACCAAAACACTATACCGGTACATTAGATCCCGGATGGTCTTTACCAATACACATTACCGGTTCATTAGATCCCGGATAGTTTTTACCATAACAAAATACCGGTACATTAGATCCCGAATATTCTTCACCAATACATAATACCCGTACATAAGATCCCGGATGTCATCCTCTATACAATACACAATACCGGTACATTAGATCCCGTTCTCTTGTCCCTGTATAACCTGTAAACTGGGAGCGAATCTGTTAGGATAACGAAACCAGTCCCCTACTGCAATAACTCATTAATGTACTTGAGATTGTTTACTATACTTTTATCATCTGTGGTAAGTCCACAATAAACGATTGTGACATTTCACATATTTAACATATACTATTTTTGAGTGTGTGACAAATACACAACGGACAAAACCCCCAGTGAACATAACCCCCAGCTGACGAAACCCACAACGGACGAACCCTCAAAATATAAAAATCTATTTTGAGTCAATATTATTAATACTTCTATATATGCAAAGTTGACCATGGGCTAAGGGAAATGTTTGTCGATGTAACAGATCATGTCTGTTAACACAGTCTATCAATAGGCATGTTTCTAATTGTTTTACGTAAATAAAGGATTGGCTTTCGACCACTGTGGTTGTTAAGCTGTTTTTTACCGTCTGTTATAAAATGTATGTTTGACATGAGAATTAAAAGGTAGAATAAAGATACGGTCAGTCTTGACCTTGGGCTAAAATCTTTAATTTTGTTTGTTTTACCTGGTAAGATAAGCTGCCTGTTGATGTAAAGCTAAAAATGGATAAACTTTAGACTACTGCGGCTGGAAGGGCTAATGCAGCTTACTGGGATACTTTGAAACAAAAATTCACTTCAAAATACGTAAAACAAACAGCATACGAACCGCTGTGGTCGAAATCCAATCCTTTATTTAGGTAAAAAAACATAGGAACATGCCTATTGATGATAGACTTGTATCGACAAATATTTCCCGTAGCCCATGGTCAAGATTATTTATATAAAAGTATCAATGATATCGATTTAAATACGATGTAATATTTTGAGTTTTTGTCCACTGATGTGTATGTCCTCTGGGGCTTTAGTCATCCTACACTCGTTTTTTCGTGGGGATTTTGTCCGAATACCGAATCAGTGCCATTTCGACATTAATTTCTGACAAAAAATAGCAGACTGATACACGTGTCATGAAATTTCAAAATTATAATAGCTACCTGGTAATCTAAATCATTTGGTTTTTATCTACCAATCATTGATGTCATTTCCCAAAAGATGAAATTTATTGATGTTTAGAAATTGCATCCTTACCCCCCCCCCCTTGCACTTCTCCATGTCAACAATTATAAGATATTTTCAGACCACCTTACCCTCTCTAAGCTGTTGAAGAAATTAATGGACGAACCCTTATACCTTGTTCTTTGATAACCACGTTGCGAATTAATGAAATGTATGCACTTGGTCAAAGTGAAGCTGGGACTATAATTGTTACTATTATATTTGTCAATCACATAGCTTATAAATAAAATATCTTGAGTAACGTCAGATTAAATACACTATGACTAATTATGTTACTATTTGAACTAGTCCACACAAACACTCTACATCTTTGGTCAATTAGCTAACTATCCTTTCATTTGCATGTGTGTATATGTATATATTTTATGGCTGTGTGCTGTTATGTATGTTTAATAACGATTTTTTATTATGAATGGCATTCCATATATTTATTACTATATAAAATTCAATGCGTAATTATTACTATTTGTCTAGTTGAAATAAAATTAACCTCAACACTGTAAGGCTGTGGAGATATAATTCAGAAGCCGGCTGACCTTCAGCTTGAAAGATAAGGTGTGAAATTTAGCACCGACTCTTTAACATCTGGAAATGTCCTCCTTCCCGCTCCTCTTTTACACTTCTACTTTTGTATCTACCGAACACATCTTTCTTATAATGTATATACACTACCACATTCAGAAGCGAATTTAACTAGTGTGATGTAGAAGGAAAGTTAACGTTTGCACTTTACTATGAAATTTTTAATTCATAACTGCAAATATGAGAATGCTTTTGTTATATTTATATGTTACCTTTTTTTTTTGACTCTAGGAAGTTATAAAGGAATACATTAATGCAACATTGTACTTTAGTTACTGTCTTATGTCTTCGGATATTTTATCAAACATTGTACTGCTAAATTTCACTGAAAAAAGCCAACAAAATACTTAGCCAACTTTTATACAATTTGTGACGTCTTTCTTTTAATGGGAGTAAAAACTAACAAATATATATATATTTCTTTTTTTCTATAGCACTGGAATAAGCCTAAACAAAGTTAAAGTATGCTTCTGTGGTCTTAAAGCGACCGCTTGCTAATCTTGAGCCCGTATTAATTTTGACAACTGGGGCCCCATCGTACCAAAACTCTAAAGTATTTTATACCGATCCGTAGGAAACTGCTATTTTGTTTTTTTTACGTATGACTGTCGTAATGTTAAACATGCACATAGCATTCCTTTTGTACAAACAAACACTTTGGATCATCAAAAAAAACAAACGATTACGCTTAAATTTGGATTGTGCTAAGGTAAACAAGCAATTTAAGTCTTTTCCGTTTCGGACAAAGGACATTTTAGAGCATTTTCGCCGGTTACGCCGAACGAAATCCGTATTTTTTTTCCGTGTTTTGATAAATAGAGAGGGAAGTAATCATGATGAATAACTGTTACAAAAATAAATAATGATTACGCCCCTTTGATTAGCTTTTATTATTTATATTAAAAATATAAGCAAAAACGGTACCTAGGAAAGTCTTTTTTTTCGGCCCTGAGATGTCAGTTCGCAAAATGAACTTTTGATGTACACTTGGCAGGCCAAGACCTACAAAATGATATATACATCATGGGTCTAGGACTTATGGTTGCTGAGATATAGGGCACTCCTTTATTAATATAGCTTATATAGTAAAAACGGTACTTTACAAGCCCCCTTTTACGGCCCTCAGAGGTCGATCGCGAAACGGACAAAAGTCATTTCTTGGCAGGCCAAGACCTACAAAATGATATATACATCATGGGTCTAGGACTTATGGTTGTTGAGATCTATGGTGATGACGGACGGACAGACAGACAGACAAAACGGGGACAAAAAAAAAAAGTAAAACATTCAAAAAATTACTTTTGTATATACTAGTAGATAATAATAGACACAATGCTCAAGTCATTATGGCAAAAGAAACAATTTGAAATATTTGGGAATTTTATTGCAAAATGCATTAAATATTACACACGCTCACTTCGGTCTATTCAGCAAATTTTGACTAAATAAAGTAGATCATAAATGTAAGTCATGTTTTTTTTTGAGGAAAGTGGGGGGGGGGGGGGGTGCGGAAGGGGGCTCGGTCAAAAATAATTTATCGTTAACTGGAATAAGCTTAAATGGCAGCTTTTTAAAGATATGAAAATGGTTTTCCTATTATAAAAATCACTGAATTTCCCTAGAAGAATTGAATAACATCCCCATTAATTTATCTCGACCAATCGTATTAACAGCACCGTTAATAATTAATAAGAAACTTACTTTTTCCACGCCCATGCCATATTTGACCAATGAACGACGTAGGCTACGCGTGGCGGGTGTAAGGCAAAAAAAAGTCTATCAGTCACGCAAACATGACCCCGGTAAATTAAGGTCAACTTTTGGTGGTTTTAAGTTGGAATGCATAGGAAAGTAAAGTTGAACTAATTTTATCACAAAAAAATGACCAATTACTAAATTAAGATTGTGATATATAAAAAATAATATATAATTAAACTACAAAAGAATAAGAGATGCATGCGTATTTACTTAAGTTTGTTGTAGAAACTCATTAAAAAAATATATAATAAGATGCCACGGCACATGTATGGTCCTTTATTATTATTTTAATTTAAATATGTACGTATAATTTTTAAAAAATATGTTTGTTTTCTTTATAATGAAAATTATATTCATAGAAACTGTTTAAAATATAAATGTTTTACGTTTTACTAACAGGTATTTGAAAATGCACATATACATTTTTTTTACCTTTCGTTACTTGAGGGACATTAGCTATATGTCCCGTAAAGTGCGATACATGCCTAAAAATCAGTTAAATGCATTAAATAAATTATTCCTTAACGTTTTCGCACCTAAAATTATATCAACAGATGTAGAAAAGCTACTTACATGATAAAACCGAAATATTTTTTTGTTTTTTAACAAATAGAAAAAAAAATGGGCAAAAAATGAATTCGGCAGAAAAACGGATTGTATATCCCTAGCTGAAAACCTATATCTTGAATAAAACTGTAAAAATGGGGTAAAAATGTAAAAATGAAGTGTAGTATTTTAAAACATAGAACATTTTAATTGTATGAAGAATTTAAAAAAAAAATCTATGGCAGGAATTTAAAGATATTAGGTTTTGAACAAATGTCCCTCAATGTACCATTTTTCGGACCTTTTAGATATATGGTATTTTTTTAAAACACTCATAAAATCATTATCCGATGATAGAATCGGTTGATTTTTTAAAATAACAATTAGAAGAATCTATTTTACAATTTTCATGCCTTATTTTTTTATTCTAATGTTTAATTTGTTGAGAAATTAGCAATGTCAGTCGGGGGACACGTATGTGTCCACCTTTTTTTAGCTAGTCTGAAAAATGGTCAGTCGGGGAACTTTTTGTCCAGCAAAGTCGCGAATAGGAATATATATATATATATATATATATATATATATATATATATATATATATATATATATTGTTACAACTCTTAAAATTCCTTTTATAAAATCAAAACATAACACAGGCCGGCGTGGGTTCCAAGAGTATTTACTAATATCTATAAAAACAACAACAGCAATATGGCCACTCTCGTGCCGGCTTCTTACGTCACTGTCACTACTGCGTCATCGCGTTCACTCCGTAGACTGTACGGTGCGCACCGAGTTGGTCGTAACACTGCCTCCCTCTTAAATCTGTCCGTCCCGGACAGGTCAGTTCTCACAACAATATCTGTACAGTCTGTCCACATGAACCAGAGCTCTGTTCTCTGCGTGACCGTTGACGCTAGCTAGGAGCATGTCTTTTGTCAGGCTGTGGAGGTTGATTATCCCCGTGGTGGGGCGGGGAGGATCGTGTTCGTCCCCATAGAAATCTGGCTGTTCACCAGGTAGATTTTCTCGCAAGTGCAGGCGTTCGGGATACTGACCTCCATTGATGAGGCCCAACAAAATCAAACTCTTGTTGTTGACGAATAACAAGACGATGACGAAACACACGTTGTAGCAGTAACGAAATGTTTTGCGTTTGACAGAGCTAGGATGAATGTATACTGAACTGACCAGATTAAAGTCAATGGTCAGGTTCATCTCTGTCCTGCCTCGTTCTCCTCTGCTCCGATGCACTCTGCTGGTCTCCTCGCTCCTCTCTACCTTTCGTCTCTGCTCCCCAGGTGGCTCATATCGGTTCACCAGTGTCTCAGGTGGCTCTTCATGGGTCACCAACTCCTTAGGTGGCTCATCACAGGTCACCAACGTATCAGGTGGTTCTTCACAATTCACCAACGTCTCAGGTGGCTCATCACAGGTCACCAACGTATCAGGTGGTTCTTCACAATTCACCAACGTCTCAGGTGGCTCATCACAGGTCACCAACGTCTCAGGTGGCTCATCGCAGGTCACCAACGTCTCAGGTGGCTCATCGCAGGTCACCAACGTCTATGTGGCTCATCACATGTCACCAAATCTTTCTTGTTATCGAAGCGCGGCAGATTGTGCACGAAATTAAGAACTGTAGGGGTCTTGCCGTTGCACTGCCAAACGTTGGCACTAGCATCAGCTCCACTGTTGTGGATTTCCATGCATTCGTGGCTTTTGTTTAGTTGTGGTTTATTGTTCTTGACGTTGTTTTTATCAGACTCCGTTAAGTTGTCTGAATTTTCAAGGTAACCAGGTGTCACGGGTTGTGACTAATCTGTCGAAACCATCCCCTTTACTCCAACCCTTACCTTAATAGTATTACTAACGTTAAGATGTATATTATACCATGTATAATAATATACGTTCCCGTTCTCAAGTTCTCAACCCCTTTTACCCCACCCCCGTAATTGCGTCATCGGCCAGGTGGTCAGCGGAACGGGGAAGAATAACTCTTCTCGGTGAACGGGGCAGCGGTTGACAGAAACACGTTACATTCCTCGCGGGATTCTCCCTGACCACTGGGCTCCTGTTCAAAAGCCGACAAAGGGACGGATGTCCAGTTACTTCTGTCTTTGTCGGTATGACGTACTTCTCCCCCCCCCCATCTAGGCTCCACCCCCTGATTTGAAAGAAACAGATATTATAATTGATTGGCTAGGGGTCACGTGGAAGAAAGTGTTTGAGTAATGTAAGATAGATTTATAGACATTCGACCGGTGAGTCAGGTGGTGTCTAGTCGCAATCCGACTGAGTGATCTCTGTGATAGAGAGTCGATTGCTGTGTCTCTGAGTGAGATAAAGAGAGATAGAGAGAGAAGGGTGATCTATCGAGAGAACGCCCCTTTGATTCTATTCATTGATACTGGATTAATCTTTGGCATTTTGGATTACTTTTGCTTGTGACTTTAAAGACCGCCAGATCTCTGTTACGGACTGGTGTCTCTGTAAATAAATATATTTTGTCGCTGTACACACTTGTTGAATTGATCATTCGTCACTTATTGTACGTTTAATTGTTGGTGAGACTGTATGTGGTAGAAACACAAATACAAATACGGGTCACCGTTGAGTCAGCCCTCATACTCTTAGCGACGAGCAAAGGGCACCCTCACAGGGTTCCTCAACACCAGGGCAGCGGTTGCAACAAGCTTTCAGACATTCTGCAGACCGAACATTCTCACAGGGGCTCAGATCGCTGGGCGGCTCTTCTTGGATTAGTTCCTTCTCTTGCGCTACGTTTTGGATGACCACATCATCAGGTATCACGTCGTGGATGACCACATCCTCAGGTGCCACTTCATGGATGACCACATCCTCAGGTACCACTTCATGGATGACCACATCCTCAGATAAAACTGGCCGCATGTCTAAGTCTGCTTCAATGATTAACTTTGTCTGTCTCTGAGTCATGTTTTCTTTTGTTGTCGTTTCATTCACTACTTTCACTTTTGGTAATTCAATCTTTGCTTTCTCGGTGTATCCTTTAAAACCTTTCTTAATGTCCTCTATTTCACTTCTTAATGTTAAATGAAATTCTTTCATTTCATTCCGGCCTTCTTTCATTTCTTTTCTTAACTGCCCGATTTCCGTGGTAAAAACGTGGCTCTCCGGGTCCATTCCCTCATCAATAAGAGCTTCAGGAAGTCTATTAAACAGTTGTTGTTTGTTGCCGTTAGTTGGAAGGTCCCTTTCTTCTAATTCTTCCTTTGACTCTCTAACTAAAAGTTTGTTTAATTTCTTACCGAACATTGTAAGACTGTCCCGCCTCTGACACCAATGTTACAACCAACTCTTAAAACTTCTGTTTATAAAATCAAAACATAACACAGGCCGGCGTGGGTTCCAATAGTATTTACTAATATCTATAAAAACAACAACAACAGCAACATGGCCACTCTCTTGCCGGCTTCTTACGTCACTGTCACTACTGCGAATCGCGTTCACTCCGTAGACTGTACGGTGCGCACCGAGTGGGTCGTAACAATATATAATATATATATATATAATTATTTTGTTGTTGTATTCTACATTAGCTAATGAACATTAAATCTGTTAAAATACTCTTTCTTATCAAACACAGGTAAATATTTGTTTCAAGTCACCAACACATCATGCTAGAAGCGACAATTGAGAAAATTGTAAAATACATTGAAAATAAATATCAACAAACATGAGAAGGTTGTCACTTCTCTTACAGTCCTACTGGAATATTTTGGTCACAAGTATTCCTTCCAGTAGCTGCGACAGTTATTTGAACCAAGCTGAGAGAATTAGGAACAAACACATAAATCTAAATAAAATTATTTCGTCTTGTAAAAATCTCTGTAATAAGACGCCTGTCTCTAACAATTATCTAGAATGTTCATGTGAACCGAAATGTTTAGTCTACAGAAACTGTTGTACAGATATTTCAACTGAATGTCCAGATCTGACCACGGCTGGTCTTAAAAGATTTGATCAATTGATAAACCTAGAAGTGAATTGTTTAGAATTTACAAATGTTTTGGTCATTACAAGTTGCCCACGACATACCAATTACACAAAAACGCAAATCAATAAAGATCTCATTTTTAGTATTCTAAACAATGCTCCAGTAACTGATAAAACAACAGGATTAGTGTACGCAAATATTGATATTTTCAACTGCAACTTACCAACAAGACCAACAGATGGGGTGAAATGGAATACAAGATTACATATTCGAACATTACTAGATGACGAACTGGTTGGGAAGCTGGAATACTATACATTCCATACTCCGTATTATAAAGATCCGTTTTATCATTCAGAAAGTTATAACTGTAACCCATACACAGTCAGTACTTGTAACAATTCAGTAATTTTACAACAGGCCTGCCAGTCTCTTACACCATATCTTTTATTGAAGAACATCATACAATATGAAACATTGTGTGAAACGTGTCGACCCAATTTAACGAAGTTTATTTCAAATGCTCCGTTTAATTATGGTAGTGCTTTGACTGTTGACCTTAACCTTACCGATCATAATAACTTGTTACTTAAAATGTCGTATCAAAAATGGGAACAAGCAGAATGTGGCGTGTCCGATAATACCACACTTACAAATGTTATGTGCACAATAATCCATTGTAGTGATAAGTCAGGTTTTTACCTCCATAAAGACGGTACTTGTAGAAAATGGATTGTCCTCTATGTCGGACTACCAAATGTTCAATGGCCACTGAACAAAAGCAAATCTGATGATCTTCTTTTATACGCGGCATATTATTTTATTAATTTTTTAAATATTGATATATTGGGTGTTGTCAGTCCGATGTTATCTTTCTACAACCATGACATTCAACAAAACATGTCTGTTTTAGCTCTATTGATGGACTTCGGCTCTTCACCTACAGAACAATACCTCAGCTACTATTACAAGAAACCACTATTTTCAATGGTTTCTGCTATCAAACATTTCATTCGTCGAAATTCCTCGAACCATTTCCTTAATTTGTCCTATTCTCAAAATGATTTTGAACTTTGGAAACATAAAGTTATTTCTAAAAGTAACAATACATATTCGGCATTTAAATTCTTACATTGGTGCAGCGGTGAGATATTGATGCGATCATTACGAAACATTACTTTTTCTCATCCCACAACAATACTCAGCGAAAATTTTATTTGTCTATTTAGGGATTTATGGATGACGAAGGATTATTATGATTGCTACCAGTTATCGTTTAGACACTGTGAATGCCTTGACGAGTTAAGTTCAAAGGGAAAAGAAGGTGGAAGATCTTCCGATCCGCCAATGAGATATCATTTCAATATTCTGGTTCTGTTATCTTGTGTTTTAATAAAATCAATTTTATGAATCCAAGTATCTATCTATCTATCTATCTATCTATCTATCTATCTATCTATCTATCTATCTATCTATCTATCTATCTATCTATCTATCTATCTATCTATCTATCTATCTATCTATCTATCTATCTATCTATCTATCTATCTATCTATCTATCTATCTATCTATCTATCTATCTATCTATCTATCTATCTATCTATCTATCTATCTATCTATCTATCTATCTATCTATCTATCTATCTATCTATATATCTATCTATCTATCTATCTATCTATCTATCTATCTATCTATCTATCTATCTATCTATCTATCTATCTATCTATCTATCTATCTATCTATCTATCTATCTATCTATCTATCTATCTATCTATCTATCTATCTATCTATCTATCTATCTATCTATCTATCTATCTATCTATCTATCTATCTATCTATCTATCTATCTATCTATCTATCTATCTATCTATCTATCTATCTATCTATCTATCTATCTATCTATCTATCTATCTATCTATCTATCTATCTATCTATCTATCTATCTATCTATCTATCTATCTATCTATCTATCTATCTATCTATCTATCTATCTATCTATCTATCTATCTATCTATCTATCTATCTATCTATCAACATATCTTACTACTTGTTGATCTATAAACTTACATCCTATGTCCTTTTATCATAATTTTTTTTAATAAATTTCTCTGCTAAGGTTTCTTTAAAAGGTTACCGTACTTCATCTTTGATTTTTTGTTTTCTTGAATTCTTTTAGAAGTGATATCTTAATGAAATAAAGACATCCGCTCAGGATAGTCAACTATATGTCTGTTGATGTGTCCATCCCTTCCCTTAACGACCACATCGGTTAATGATATGATGATGATGATGTTGATAATGATGCTTTTGATGTAATTATGTTTATTTTTTTGTATATATATTTTACACACTGGTAAATGTTTATTCTCTTATTTTACCGCTGTTTTTTATTTTAATGAATGTATTTATAGTGAACTACTCGTTGATAATAATAATAATAATAATAATATATATATATATATATATATATATATATATATATATATATATAAGCGATTTCGGTTCTGTGTTAAATCGAAAGTAAATGAATTAGTACAACAGCATTCCAGATTAAAATACAATCATGCAAAAAATCGGATCTGCACGAAACCAAATCAAGCCTAAGGAGATATAACTCTATGCAAAGGTTTTGCTGGGTACAGCTATTACTATTGATTACTGATCTATACTGACTCACATTCACGAAAACTGTCGTACATTTTAAGAAACAAATATTAATGATTAAATCCCATGTCAGTTTTTATCATGTCATGAGCTTCTTTTAACAAGGAAATACATAACCCCCCTCACCCCGCGTACAAAAAAGCAACACTTTGAAACAATGAAATTATTTTCACGGACAGAAAGTCGCGAGTTAAAACTACTTAATGTACATTTAAAAAAAAAAAAGATTCTAACGTAATGTATTTAATGTGTTCATGTAACGCTAAAAATTCGTTAAACCGGTGTCCCACGTGATACGTGTTAGTTAGACGTTCTGTATGGTGATCTTCTACTTTGTCATAGTAACTGCTGCGACTTTCAGTTCAGTTAAGAAAGTAAGTCACCGAGTGTATTCGAAATTCAGACGTTGCACGACAATCAGGTTGGTTTTATTTGCTAGATGTACTCTGCAAAACCTTTGCATAGAGTTATATCCCCTTATGCTTGATCGGTAGGGTAGGTTATTTTTTGGTTTCGGGCAGATCCGATTTTTTTCATGATTGCATTTTAAACTGGAATACTGTTGTATTCATTCTTTACTTTCGATTTAACGCAGAACCCAAATCGCTTTTAGTAATATTATTATTTCTATGCTCTGATCTAGTTAATCATTAATCAATCTTTATTTCATTTAAGCTCACTGAGTCAAGATTCCTTTGAATTCCCCAGATTGCGTAGTAAATTGCTAGGTCCCATTATATTGTACAATAGATGGGTTTTCTAAGAAGGTTTTTTATAGAGAAATTTAGATCTGTTTTACCAGAAATTTTTGATTAATCAATATTTATCATTAGCAACGTTTTAGCAAATAAAAGTCTATTTCGATGTGCTTTTTATTTTAATTAATGATCACAAATTAAACAATTTGCAAATTTCAATTAAGTAATGCTTCACACAAAGTTTCACTCATGTCTTGCATTCATTCAAATGATATCAATCAACTTAAAGTATGCATCATTTTAGCTATAATAAATGGTTTCTTGTTATTTTTAAAATGAATAATGTATAATATTACTAAGCCCAAAGGCTGTATTTAAATATTTCTCGCAGATCATTTTCCATTGACAACAGACAGAAACATACATTATTGTCTCATAATATTCTTAATTAAAAAAAATTATCTTCAGTTGGTGTAAATCATTATATTTTTTGTTGTAACTGTAAAACAAAGCATATTGAACAATACAAAGAGGCAACACCTAATGACAATTTTAATAAAAACATATAGGAGGAAATTATTGCAATGGAGAGAGACCAAGGGTAAATATTTATTTTATAGGTTTCTTGAAAAATGTCTCACCTCTGCATATTTATGTAATATATTTATCTGTATTTATCGTAATTTTATCCATCGATCAATCAATCAGTCTATCTATCAATCTATCTATCTATCTATCTATCTATCTATCTATCTATCTATCTATCTATCTATCTATCTACCTACCTACCTACCTACCTACCTACCTACCTACCTACCTACCTACCTACCTACCTACCTACTTACCTACCTACCTACCTACTACCTACCTATCTATCTAGCTATCTATCTATCTATCTTATCTTATTTATCTGATCTATCTGTTCTAACTGATCTATCTGATCTTCGATCTATCCGATCTATCCGATTTATTCAATACATCAAATCTATCCAATCTATCTATCTAGCTAATCCATCTATTTATCTATCTGTCTAATCTATCTGTGTCTAATCTATCTGTTTGAATATGTCTCTCTACCTAATCTGTCTATCTATCTAATCTGTATATCTATCTAATATGTCTGTCTATCTAATCTACCTGTCTATCTAAGTTGTCTGTCTATCTAATCTGTCTATCTACCTTGTATGTATCTATCTGTTTATCTATCTAACTAGCACACTATTACCATATAAAATTAAACTCACTGTCTTTCTTTAATTTTCCTGTTTTTCTGTGCATTACTTTGTAAAGTCTAATTTTTCTTCGTTTCTTGTATACTACACATTTAATGAAATGTTTTTCAAATCAAATTACACTTAATTTCTATTTCTTTTCTCAGGTAAAATTTGGTTGCTCAAATGGTGTATTTTATAGTTGTAAACATCAGAGTGAATGTACTGAATTGCTGGTATCCATTGTCCGAAGCCAGAAAACTGCTGGTGATGAGGTCTATCAAATATGACTACAACCTAAGTACTTAGTTCTTGTGATGACAGTTGTCTAGTTTACAGAATCTGTTGTGGTGATATTTCTATAGAATATCCACACGCGGTGAAAGAAAGCAACATAAAGTTGGAACATTTGTGGATTGTCTTGAGTTCAGCCACACGCTAACCATCGCAGGCTGTCCACATCAGACAAACTATACACATCGCGGGATCAATCAAGACTCCTTTCTCGATATTTTCAACAATGTTCCGGTCAGTGACAGCTCAACGGGCTTGGTGTAAACTAACATGGAGATATTTAATTGCAATGCCCATTCATCAACCGCAGGATCGCATCTATGAGTGGACAACTATTAGATGATATCTCACTTCATTCGCCACCGTAATGTCATAGATCGTTTTTAATTATCTTTAAACGTTACCTTTCATCTTCCACATTCACTTATAAATCACAAGGAAACTTCGAAGGTCGTGGTTCATTTATTAATATATATAAATCCACAACACAAACAGTGAATAATAACGTATATACATATAAACAAATACCAGAAATCCATAGTACGAATAGTCCATAATATCAACTAGAACACACGTCTCTTTAAGACTGCATAATATCACTTTCTAACTTTCTAGCTTCTATATTTACACTATGTTCCACAACACTTCCTTTCCCTTCACTGTCCTAGCACTAACTGTCCCTCTCTCTCCACCTGAACATCCACTCAGTTCAATCCCACTATTTACTTTACCAACCCACTGAGTTCATGCACAGCTCAGTCACACACACAACACACAAAACACATCCATGACACCTCCGTACATTCAACTGCTTGGGTTCACTAACAGGGATTGTGTGCCGGCAAGTACTAGTCTCTGTAACGATTCATGTTACAAAGCATGTGTCAGTCTTTCACACCTAACCCGTGTTCAACTATTCAGTATGTAAAGTGTGTGCTACATATTTAAACACATTTACTATTGAAAGAAATATTGCACTAAACTCAAATCATGCGTTAAGTATTAACCTAAGTTCTTCAGAAAATGGTTCGATGGTCAGTCACTTCATATCTTGGATGGATGCGAAATGCAGCTTATCTGAAAATGTAGCTTTCAGTAGCGAAATTTGTAGTTTTTTAAAATGCAACTTACACATGGGCTTTTATCTGAATACTAAAGGCACTTGCAGGCCATTTCATTTACTGTCCATTGCTTTAACCAATGAATTTTAAAAAACAGACAAATAGGCCTGACATTTAGCTTTGATTGGTGCACTTCTTTAAAAACCAACGTATACGTGATACGACTTGCATTGTATTCGATTGAACCAGAATATAGGAGCAGGTTTTATTTGGCTTTGTAGAGTACATTACAAAGGTAAGCAAAACTCAAATAATTGCTTTTACATAAACAAATGCCATTTTGACTGCGACGATAAAAATTTGATATAAATTGCCTAGGGGGTTCTCTCGCCGCTCCGTGGTGCAATGTGGTGCGCCAGGGTGGTCTTATATTTCTATGGCAACAACTAATGTCCGTCTGTTAAAATGTTGTGTGTGGAAAAGAAATTTCGGTAGAGCGCAACTTTGAAAGGAAATTAAAATTTCGGTGCATTATCTGACTGTAGATACTTTATTCAAAACTTAAATATATGTATACTAGATGTACCATGCAAAACATTTGCATAGAGTTATATTCCCTTAGCCTTGATCGGTAGGCTAGGTTATTTTTAGTTTCGGACAGATCCGACTTTTTCATTATTTTATTACAATTTAAATATGCAATATGTTGTAGAAAAAAAAATAAAACTAATATTTAAATGGAATCATTTCACATTTTGATTTTCGGGCTTTATGTTTGAAAACCGCAGAAACTTTTCTAAACTATAGATTAAAAAAAACACTTATTAAATCGAGACGACGGCTGATGCCATTTTGAGTTCTTCATTTCTACTTTCGATGTAACTCAGATGCGAGACAGCTATTATTTATATAGGTTAGAAAACTATGGCGGTGACTCTTTAAAGGTGAGTACACTTTGTTAAAGAGACATAAATTTAGTAGAGCGGTATTAACATTTCTAAAAATTATTATATAACACAATTGTCTGGGTGAGCTGCATCAGTAAGCAAATTACTTTTTCAAGATAACTGTATTCAGGGCTACGTTGAATGAATTAACATGAAGGACAACGCTTTTATTCATACAAAGAAACTTAATACCACTGTGACATATGCATAAGCTTAGCTCTGATCATAATTTACTTAGCTCTAGTTATCATAAGATTAGCTCTGATCAACATTTACTTAGATCTATTCATAATAAGCTTAGCTCTGATCAACATTTACTTAGATTTATTTATCATAAGTTTAGCTCTGATCATCATTTACTTGGCTCTATTTATCATAAGCTTAGCTCTGATCAACATTTACTTACATTTATTCATAATAAGCATAGCTCTGATCAACATTTACTTACATTTATTCATAATAAGCTTAGCTTTGATAAACATTTACTTAGATTTATTTATCATAAGTTTAGCTCTGATCATTTACTTAGCTCTATTTATCATAAGCTTAGCTCTGATCAACATTTACTTAGATCTATTTATTTAAAAAAGTAGAGTTCTCATAGCCCTAGCAGGCCATCACGGCAGATGAAGTGTAGAATTCATGTTTCTATAACCTCAGCTTATGAAGGGATTATGTGATTGGCCTTTACTTCCCCAACTCAATGCAGGTTGAGACTTTTCATTTAAAGCTGGTTGGACTTATGGGACTACTTGGAAAACAAATTTCACCAGGAAAAATTCCCACGGTTCTGACAGAAGATCTATTCATCAAAAGCTTAGCTCTTTTAATTTCAACGCTTAGCTCTATTTGCCAAATGCTTAGCTTTGTTATTTTATTACTGAATCAGAACATTGTGAAAATAAACAAATCAACATCTACAGTGTCTTTTATCTATTGAATTTTTATAATTATTTTGTAATTAATTTTGTTTGTGCTGACATTAATCAAATATATTTAAAACTTGTGTACAAATAAAAACGGTAATGAAAAAAACAACAACTATAACTGATAAAGACGCAGCAAAGTAAATAATTCAAAATGTATTTTCGGGTACAATGTAGTATATACTGTGTATGGTGTAGCCCAGCGTGGCTCTCGGTAACTTTAAAAAGCACACCCCTGGCAGCAGCTACAGCAGGTCGGCTTCAACAGGGCGTCTAATCTTTAGTAGTTTTCTCACCCAGCATGCTAAGTATACTCTAGGCAGGCGAGGCGTACGAAGACGACTGAAAGGCGGAGAATGAACTGAGAGTCGAGTTATGAAGGGCACGATGGACTAGGTCTTCAATACAAGACACATGCATTCATTATAGCTGGCGAAGTCTCCGTAGGTCGCCGTGATAAACAGACAAGACATATGATACCGAGATCGTGAGACTGGCAGACAAGATATATGATACCGAGACAGTGAGACTGGCAGACAAGACATATGATACCCAGACAGTGAGACTGTCAGACAAGACCTATGATACCGAGACAGTGAGACTAGCTCTATGCACATACTTTCTAACTGGAATCCCCATCATGCTGAGATTAATTTTGTAAAACTATATCCTCAAGTCCTGTGGCGAAACAACTGGTGGAAATGGCCACTTGCAATTGTAGTCACAACCCTTAAATTAGTCAACTCTTGGACAAATGGTCATTCGTCTCTGGTTCTGGGATATTTTCTCTGCTCCACTAAATCCATGAGGTTATTTTCTCTGGTCCACTAAATTCATGAGGTTATATTATGTGGTTCACTAAAGTTAGAAATTTATTCAGTGGATCAGTAAATTGTTCATTTTTATTACAGCGTACCACTTTCTTAACAAATAAGTATAAACACTATGTCACAAAATCGCTCTTGCTTTTCACTAACTCATTAAAAAAAACTGATAAATAGAATTTTATTTTCTTCTGTATAAAAAATATATTTAATAGTGGGAAACAAATAATGTCTAACTTCTCCTGTATTCCTGTATTAAGATGTACGCTTTGAGTTTCTCATGAAATGGCGTGTGTCCAATTTTCCAGAAAGATTATGTTTCTTGAAAAGATCAATTTTTTTCCCCCGCCTGCAGTGAAATTTGTGTTTCAGTGTACTAGCTCCATTTATGGAGAGTGTCGAGATCTTCTGAATATTATCGTGACATTTATTGAAACATGATCTCTGCTTAAGGGGTCTGATCTCATTTCATCTATTATTACGAACATTCCCACCGTCTATCATAACTGTTTATATGGATAACATATGGGCAAAAAAACTGCTCACGCCTAAGTACAGTCAGTCAGTCTGTTGGATCCAGCCTGCTATACTATAGTTTACATTAATGATGTTTACAGCTGATTTATTTTATTTTACATCAACACATGTACCACCGGTTGAGAGTCGCGGCTATAAGCCAGCATTCACACACAATAAAATAGATTTACTAGAATCATAATCATCGGTAGACTATAAACCCTCATTTCCCAACATTCTTCATTTATGCATTGTGTATTATTGTGCATTGTGTATTATTGTGCATTGTGTATTATTGTGTATTATTGTGTATTGTGTATAATGCATTGTGTATTATGTATTGTGTGTTATGTATTATGCATTGTGTATTATTGTGTATTGTGTATAATGTATTGTGTATTATGTATTGTGTATAATGTATTGTGTATTATGTATTGTGTATTATGTATTGTGTATGCTACTTCAACTACACATGCCTACTAGTGGACTTAAATTTAAAGAAAACGGTATATGTTGATTTTTTTCCCCTATTGTAAAATTTGTATTTAAAAACTATTATGGCAGCGAATATAAAAACTTCACGACAATGAAAGAACAACAACAACAACAACGAATTCCCAATATCTGAGTCAAGTTATACCGGATGTGCCTCTAGCGCAAATAGAAAACTGCAATAGGTCACACGAAGTCAAGCTGACAGTCTCTGAAAAACAAAAGGTCACTTTGCGGTCCGGAACTTTAAACCTTTGTTTCTTGACATTAGAATAAGTTTAAGTACTTCCACTTAGTCGTCTTGGCATTCTCTGTTACAATTCACTTAGTCGTCTTGACATTCTCTATTACAAGATGAAGTTCTACAGTCTATAATTACGCGGAATTCGTATTGATCTAAGAAGTATAATGTTTTTTTTTCAGATATCGGTATTTTGCCCCACTTCTGACATTGCATTTCTCTATAAATAAGGGGTGTAGAATATTAAAACTACTCGAAAAGATGTCTGCCAATCAAAACATGTATAGTTAACCTTAAGAGTTCACCAACTGACTTCATGTAAAAAGTAAGTTTCTTTTTTTTTTTAAGTAGGCCTACTTGTGTTAAAGACATAGGACTTAAAATTTTTTGTTGACAAAAAAAAAATCATCAAGAAAATAGGCTAAATATCTTCCACATGTGCGCTCTTGAGAAATGATTGCCGAATTAATTAGAGAAAATTACACCACTTCAAAACATAAAGAAAATAAATAGCCACATTCTTTTACCAGTATATAACTGAGGGGCGTGCCAAGTTTGGTGGTTTTCCATTCATCGTAATGGATTTTCATGCTGCATAAACAATCATATTTTCTACGCTTTTCGTTTGTTAATGTAAAAGTCATTATTAAAGCTTACACGTGACAGTAATTTGGAAGATTTTGTTTTTATTTCTTACAGATATGATGGTGTTTTGACTTAAAGGGAATGAAGTAAAAAAAAAATAAAAAACCAAAAAAAAAACAAAACACAATTTGTGAATACTTACACTAAAAAGACCATGGAACTTTTTATCCCAAGCATTCATTTCATTATTATGAGCTTCAATATGCATGCTTTCAACAGTGACAGTTCTTTAGAAGAGGTTGAAGAATATTTTTTAAGTTTTACCAGTACATGGAGAGACCAAATAAGACATTCATGCCGTAAGCGCTGTGGTCAGCTATATGATAAATATATCACGTACAATGTCTTGTTTACAGAAATTGTTGTGAAGACATTTCTACAGAATGTCCACATGTCGTCGAACAAAGTCTGTCGACATTTGGACACATGTTGAACTTACATGTTGATTGTTTGGCGATGACCAACTCTCTAGCTATTACAGGCTGTCCACAACAGAGCAATCCAAGTAAAGGGATCATTAGTAAAGATTCATATGTTGATATTGTTAAAAATATTCCAGTAACAGACATCAATAATGGTTTAGTCTTTGCCAATAAGGATGTTTATAACTGCAACATACCTAGAGGCACTCAGTTCTGCGATGCATTTTCCAGCAGCAGATCTACAGCGGTGTTGGTGGTCACCAGGAGATACAGATCTGGTTCTAAAGGTTCCAAAGGTCTACACAACTTCACTTACATTCTTGCTCCCCCCTACTAAAATTCCCAGTCAACCGTTGGTACTTCACAGAAAGTAAAACGTGGCTTCTATACCAATTCTATAGTCTACGACAACAATGCAGTCTTATGTACCTTACCTGTTGCTAAAACATGCAGGTCATTTACAACTTACTATGTACAGTTACTGCCGTCCCACCGTCACTGAAATTAAAGCGGATGAGCCGTCTAGCAAAATCTTACATAACGAGGTTCGGTTAATACCTTCAGGCAATAATTCTTCCTTAGTACAGATAGTTACTGTATGGACTGAAGCTAGATGCGACACATCGCAAAATGCAATTCTCAGCGTACCTGTATGTGAGATTGTCAGTTGCTCCTTTAAACATGGCTATTACCTTCATGTCGACGGAAGCTGTCAGGAGTTTGACTTTCTGCACCTGGGTGTACCATATGATCTCAGTGTACTCAATCAGACAGAACAGGATGACCTTTTGCTATATATGATACTTTACGTAAAGACCAACCTTCACCTAAATGTAATAGGCCTGGTCAAACCAATCTATTCAGTGCACAGCGCAGAGGTTCAACAAAATTTCTCAATTTCAACGTTTTTGAATGACTTTATCTCTTCAACTTCGGAAGATTTTATTTACTTTCAATACAGAAGACAACTCACATCTATAGCGAGAAACATTTGGGAAATATCTAAACATAGACTAACAAAATATAAGGACAAAGGTTTTGACAAAAATCTCACTCAAGCCGCATATGATATGTTGATACAAAATCAGTCTCATATACACGAAACAATTTATTCAAAGTTGAGCTCGTTTGAATGGTGCACGCAGACAAATGTTCACCAAGAAATTATGTTTCATTTTCTAGCACAACCATCAAGCAACAATGTCTTAATTTGTTTTTGCAAGACGCAATCGGCGATTTATCACGCTGAGTCGAATTGTTTTTCTAAAGATTACTTAAAATTTGAATGTTTTGACAAACTGAATGAAGGAGGTACAACATTGTCAACAAAGACCAGTAACTCTAAAAAAGCCTCGATAAAAATAGCCCTTGTGTTAGCTCTAATAATTCGGCTAATTGTTATAATTGCAAGTCAGTTACGTGGATTTCAAAATATCTCATGAAATGTGAAATTTGAAATATATGGATACATAAATCTGTACAAATAAAAAGGTTCATAGGATGTATGTCAGTCGCTACATTATCACTCTTAAAGTTAATATTTCGACACAAAACTCAAATAAATTACTCGGCGGGTTTAAATATATATATATATTTAATTATTTATTTTATAGATACAGGCGGCCCTTGACTTTCGCACATATTTGGTTCCTGAAAGTGTGTGCGAATGTTGAATGTTCGAAAGTAGAGAGAAAATTAATAACATAAACAGTACATAATCAACTAAAATGACGATCATGACATTACAAAAAACGATTCCTTCGGGAACAACAAGGGTGGAGAAAGACCGGATATAGACCGGAAATTCCGTAGACCGGGAATATGGAAACAGTCGGAAATTACTGAAAGTGCTTCACTAGCGTTTTTATGGACGATTCTAAAAACACATTAAAAAAATATAGTTTTTAAAAATGTTTGAAATAGCGAATTGTTCGAAAGTAGAATGTGCGAAAGTCGAGGGCCGCCTGTACCAAACCTGTTATATTAAAAAAATAATATTTAATCGATCGATTTTGAATAATTATCTTTTTACTTCATTTTAATGCTTTTTTTAAAAAAACCAAGGGAGGTAAATCAATATTTAACAAGTGCTTGCTAAAGTATTTCGTCCTTTTATTTCTAGTTAATCAAACGCTTTAGTGGTTATTCTTTTGAGAAATGTAGTTATAATTATGTTGCCTCTTGTACAGTCGGCTAACCAGACGATCTGTACAGTGGAACAACACAAATATCCACAAGAGCTGCATTAATAACCATAACAGAATTATTAACGAGCACTTTCTCAATACTTACCCTAACATTCTAATAGACTTTGTCACGGTAAAGTGATGTCGGGTACACAAAAGTTATTGAAATGTTGTGGGGTTAGAAAGAGGTAATCTGCGTTTCTGTGATTGGACTTGACAGGATGTAAGCACAGACATGCATAAAGAGTATTTCTTAACTTACTGAGGCCCTAGGTAGAGATAATATGGGTCCTAGGCAAAATTACATTGCAGGGCTCTTGGAAAGGTACCGTACATTTTGGGGCATGTCGCGAAATAGTATAGTCGAATTTTGATGACGCAAGTTGGTAGGTTCCGCCCACCACAGTCTCTATGGCGTCATTCCACCATCGCGCTGTAGTTTATTTTGAGTACTAGTGTATACGTCATTTTATAATACTCTATCTATATATATAATTCTCATCTTCGAGAAGACGCAGGACTAGTTATAGATTGTGAAATTCCCGAATACGTCGACAACTCGCGACAGCGGGGAAAATAAACACTATTCAAGATGGATCACAGCAAGCGTGTTGTTTAAAGTGGATCAAGAGAACTCATACAACGTTGAAGTGTAGACAATAAAACATTAGATAACACTATAGTGATCTTACAAAAAAGGCAGTAATTATTTCATCAGTCTGCAAGACTATCCCACCCCCCGAAATATGTTTGTTAGAAACTGAAAGAAAAAAATTACAATTCAAAGAAAATAATCCTGATCTGAAAAAAGGCATTAAGCTATATCTAACCAATAAAGAGAAAATTAAGTCTGGCCGATCATCGAGAATCAAGGCATCCAAAGAATTTACTAAATATCTGTAAACAACAAAATAAAAAACAAGTTGCTGGAAGGTACCAGATGGTGACCATATAGTCTGCACATAATAGGTCAAAGTTCAAATTTGCATACCATGTATGTCAGCCTGTTATTTTGTTTGATTGCTTATTTAAAAAATAATTACAGTAATTAAATTGATTGATAAGGCGGCGCATGTTACGCCGCGGGATGACT
>JAGDYQ010000093.1:2254742-2273090 GCA_021962125.1 Bulinus truncatus | reverse complement strand
GGTTAGCTACTGATTAGCCACTGGTTAGCTACTGGTTTGTTGAGAGTGTTTCGCGTATATCTTTTATTTTTTATCATGTTTAATTAAAGAAACATTTTTTTTTCAAAAATACCATTTAGATGTAAAACTGAACAACATGTGTACATCACGTCATGTTTTAACTAAGCATAAATCCTTAAAATACATTTGATTGGAGTGACTATTGCGTTTGTGAATAGGTTTCTATTTCTGAATAGTTTTGCATTATTTTCTTCTATTTGTGTTTTCCAATAATTTCCACTGTATAACATTTAATGCTGTAGTTTAAAGTTAAAGTCTTGAAATATCATGACACTTCGCTTGTTAATAATACTCAAAGAATGTAGTCCTTTTTTAAAAAAAAGCTAAATGTCACATGAAATCATAATGCTTTATAACTCTATAATCAATTCATATTAACGATAATCTGTTTTATCGACCAATCTATCTTAAATATATTTTAAGTCAATATTTTGAAATAAGCGTTTGTAAAAAATGAAAAGTTTTGTAGTATAGATTTAAAAAAAAAATAAAGAATTATTCTAATCAAGTGGGCTTTTATGTATAGGTTATCATATCTTACCGAATTTAATTAGATGTAAGTCAAACTTACAATCTCTCTCTCTGCTTAATAAACTAAGACATGTCACAACCAAGATTATTATCAGCCACTGATGGCTTTACGCGCTTCATTCTACAAACGTGTGTCGGGCACCGATGGTGGAATCCTTTTACTTAGTGAGAGAGAAAAAAAAAATCTATAATGAGAAAATCTGGCCAGCTGGCCACCACTGCTCGGACATAGTCCAATCTAACAGAGCAGAAAATGCAATAACAAGTGATCGTGTGAAATTTTCTTTTTCCCATTACATCGCTATGTGTAAATAGGGCAAATAAAACTTTGTAGGGATTCGCACAGGAATGGATTCATAATTCAATATTTCTACGTGTGATTTCTGTTACTTGGGAAGAGAATTTAAAAAAAAAAAATTGAGATGATTAAATCTTTCACCAATTGTAAAAGAACGTTTTACTTGAAAGAATTTTATTGTTTCGTTTTTATTTTCAAGAGGTGAATCAAGATGATTATATTTTAAAGATTTGAATATAGCAGCTAAACAAAAAAACGGACTCGAATGTTGCTTTCAAAGTAAACTAGATTAATCCGGTTGTTTTGGTTGGATTGTGTGTACTCCATATGTTTCATCGTAGTGTGATTTGAACTAGTCGTGATTACTAATTCCATCATGTCTGCACATGAATCTAGTTCTGAACCTATTAGTGAGGATTACTTATCATCTTCATCACCCACCCCGCCTGTGGAGGACATCCCACAGAAACAGGCCCCTAGTGTTGTGAATCAGTTCCTTAAATTACTTCTAAGGTAAATCAGTGTCAACATTACATAAACCTCTACACGTTATAAAGTTGAAATATGAAATGTTGCATTTTCTTCTGTCTGTGTGCCACAGGTAACCAATACATTATATCAAGGCCGCTTTATACTACTAGGGCCTACGGACTTTTCAAGGACTTACGAAAGCCAGAACATAAAGTGAAAACAAGTTCAGAATGCCAATAAAATTGTATAATTTTTGTATTAAAGTAACTATATATGACCGTGTCAGATGAGCACCTGAGCATGTCAAGCTGCAGTGCTGTAGATCTGTAAATTACAGTATGTTAACTTTTCAGCTCTTTGTCTTAGCAAAGTCACATATGACGTCCTCAAAGTTTATTTAGATTTCAAATCGCAAAGAAGTGTGGGTGCATTCTTGAAATATATTAAAAATGAAGTCCGGGAGGGCCTATAACTATGAAAGTGCTTAGGCCTTACGATGACCTTAAAACGGCCCTGCATTATATGACTATAATCAAATGTGTCTATTTGTTCAATTGTATAAGTAGTTTCACTTCCACCCACTTGACCTAATTTTAAGCCATCGCTTGAAAGAAAAGACAACATTAGAACAGGCTACTTTTGTGATTTACATATGGCACTGAGAGGAATAATAGTAAGGGAGGAAAGATGTATTCCGTTCGTTAGGAATGTTATGTTTACGTTTAAGGGTATATTCAGTGGTGTAACTAACATAAATGGTTACCGGGATAAACTCTACAAATCCCGCAAGATTTCCCTGACGAAAAATACTTTTAGGTATTTATATTGCCGCCCTTTGCATCACGGGAAGGGGACACCGCTCATTGCCTCATTAGTTACGCCTCTGAGTATATTGAGAGGTACAACTGACTGAGAGAAAAATATAAATAGAGGGGAGAGGGGGGGGGGGGGGGGGATAGATAGATAGATAGATAGATAGATAGATAGATAGATAGATAGATAGATAGATAGATAGATAGAAGATAGAAGATAGAAGATAGATGGATGGATGGATGGATGGATGGATGGATGGATGGATGGATGGATGGATGGATGGATGGATGGATGGATGGATGGATGGATAGATAGATAGATAGATAGATAGATAGATAGATAGATAGATAGATAGATAGATAGATAGATAGATAGATAGATAGATAGATAGATAGATAGATAGATAGATAGATAGATAGATAGATAGATAGATAGATAGATTTTACAGCTTTTGGAACAGCTTTTGTTTTGCAATGAATTTTTGTACAATACATTTAAATGTCACTGTAAAATACATAAACTAGACAAAAAATAATGTCAACTTTTTTATTTTTTTCATTTTGAAATCTTGCAAAATATGCGTTATAAATATAATGTATCATTACATACAAAATCAAAGCGGATGCATTTATTTTTCATATCCTTAAGGAGTAACTTTGATTATCGAGAGAGAGAGAGAGATAGATGTGACAACCTATGTGGGACAACATCCACACACACACACCCCACCCCACCCCCCTGCAAATTGATAACTTGCCTGGGGCTAAGGTTGATGGTAGTCGTGGTTCACTGAGATGTCGATAGAAACTGTCAAACCATCTACTTTGTTGGCGGCACGTCGGAACGGTTCATTATTTTGACACTACATCGACTTAATTAGTTCCTCCCCCCCCTCTCTCTCTCTCTCTCTCTCTCTCTCTATCTATCTATCTATCTCTCTCTCTATATATCTATCTCTCTCTCTATCTATCTCTCTATCTCTCTCTCTCTCTATCTATCTCTCTCTCTATCTATCTCTCTCTCTTTCTATCTATCTCTCTATCTCTCTCTCTCTCTCTGTGTGTGTGTGTACTCATTTTGCATGCATGGCTGAATAAGGGAGTAGACAGACAGTCCAGCGGTCATAGATTGACTGGAATAAGACTGGGTTGTATTCTCTGTGTCTATCTGACTGTGGCTGTGTACATTATGTGTATGAGGGTAGAGATATAGGTCAGGGAACTCGGTGATTTTTGAGTTGTTATTGTGTACAGTTTTGGAATATGGACTTGGTAAGTAAAACGGAAGTAAGCTGGAGGAAGTAGAGTCCTTTACTTATCTGGGTAGCATCATAGATCAGCAGGGTGGAACAGATGCGGATGTCAAATCAAGGATCGGAAAAGCAAGAGCCGCCTTTATCCAGCTCAAGAACATCTGGAATTCCAAAGAGCTGTCTCTGAACACAAAAATTCGCCTGTTCAATACCAATGTCCTATTATATGGAGCTGAGACCTGGAGGATTACTAAGACCACCACTAAGAGAGTCCAGACCTTTGTCAACAGCTGCCTTAGGAAAGTTCTTCAAATACGATGGCCTGACACCATCACCAATGCCAGTTTTTTAGAACGAACCGGCCAAACTTCAATAGAAGAAGAAAACAGGAAGAGGAGGTGGGACTGGATAGGCCACACATTTCGAAAGCCGGCAAGCAACATCACTAGGGCAAGCATTGAGTTGTAATCCTCAAGGAAAAAGAAAGAGACTCGGCCAAGAAACACCTGGAGGCGAGAATTTGAAGCGGACATCACCAGGATGGGGTTCAGCTGGAGGGCAGCTGGAGAGAATGGCTCAGGACAGAAGTCGCTGGAGATTTTTAGTTGGTGGCCCATACTCCGATAGGAGTGACGGGCAATGATGATGATGAAGTAAAATATTATACAACGTTGTAAGTACAGTGTAGGTATCTTTTTAAAGGACTGTGTACCCATAAAGCTAACATTTACTAAAGGGTAAAGTTTATTCCTTACTTGTTCAAAGGAGTTGTTGTTTGATTTGAGTTTAACTTTTGACGTATTTGTAATACGTGTATTGCTTGCTCATACACCTCTAAAGATTAGTGACAATAATAATAGGTAAAACATAAATTGTCAAAGTATGTTAAAAGTAGTTTCGAACACCATGTTATGACATCAATGCTCATTAAATGACCATACAACGATTGGAAATAATGTGTGTAGACTTGAATAGCAGCAGTTTATTTTACTAGTCACAAAATCCTATTGCAAGACTAGTTTTTTTAAGCAAACCACACACTGTCTCATAGCACGACATGGCATTGTGCTAGCCTCTAGATCTAGGTATTAGTGAGTATTGATTTAAACAAATATCTTTCTATGGATTGGCAGTGTAGTAGGCCTACACACGTTATATTTCTTGTAGATGAGGTATTCATTCTGGCCACAGAGTTTCATTATAATACAATTATTCATTCTGGCCACACAGTTTCACTGTAATACAATTATTCATTCTGGCCACACAGTTTCACTGTAATACAATTATTCATTCTGGCCACACAGTTTCACGGTAATACAATTAATTATTCATTCTGGCCACAGAGTTTCACGGTAATACAATTATTCATTCTGGCCACAGAGTTTCATTATAATGCAATTATTCATTCTGGCCACACAGTTTCACTGTAATACAATTATTCATTCTGGCCACACAGTTTCACTGTAATACAATTATTCATTCTGGCCACACAGTTTCACTGTAATACAATTATTCATTCTGGCCACACAGTTTCACTGTAATACAATTATTCATTCTGGCCACACAGTTTCACTGTAATACAATTATTCATTCTGGCCACAGAGTTTCACTGTAATACAAGTATTCATTCTGACCACACAGTTTCACTGTAATACAATTATTAATTCTGGCCACAGAGTTTCACTGTAATACAAGTATTCATTCTGGCCACAGAGTTTCACTGTAATACAAGTAATTTTTCTGGCCACACAATTAAATTGTAAGAATGCTAATTGATATGATGGTTTGTATACTGAAAGACTAAGTGACTAAGTAATAGTGATTGTACATCATTGTCCTTTTTAAAACTATGTATTTGTGATTATCATATATGTAAATTTATTTGTTGCGTAAGTCAAACAGTCTTGATTGATTAAAAACTTGTAGTTGGATTGTTGTTGTTTTTTTCCCCAAACACATTCCAGTTTTTGTTTATGTCTGTGTATCCCATGTCAACTACAGTGATCTCCCCATACGCCTGTCCTTTGAACCTTTCAATCTCCTAAAGACTATTTAATTTCTTGTCAAGCAACAGTTTTTTTTTCTTCTTTGACTTTTTTTTTTAAACTGTAAGTGAGGTTTTGTTGTGGAAAATTAAAACCCCGTCTGTCTTTCAACGAAGTCTTTGCTGACAAGTAATTGGGAATAAAAATGTCCAGCGTTAAGAGGACCAAAAAAAATCGAGAGAAAGATATTAAATAAAAAGCGCCATCTTTAAAGCTGGTCTCAAAAATCGATTTGCCCACTATTTTTTTTTTATATTTTTTTCAGTGAAAAAAAAATTGTTGTCGATATGTTTGGCACTGCAGATGTTGTGGGAGTGTGTTGATTTCATTTCGATTTTGATTTTTTTTTAACTCATTGATTTTTATATTTTATTGATCGCCTTTTTATTATTTAAAGGTAGGGTTATTTAAATAGGGAATTCTCTTTTTAAAAAATGGAGCAAAAGTTACATCCCCAGATGAATTAATGTGTTATGTTGTTCTTTTATTCAAAACTTAATAATGTATGCGGTATTTGTTTCTTTATAATTGAGTTGTGTGTGTGTGTGTGTTTAGAATGTGACATTAATAGTACGTGAGGAAAAAAACTTAAAAGTAAAAAAAAACACTTAAATTTGGAAAAAAAGACAACTTGAAACATAACATGACACCCATTTTTTATTTATTATTATAGCTAGGCATTGTCATGTCCCTATGATAGTTTATTGAAAGTACGTTAATTCGTAAACGGGCGAATGTGTCCAGCAGCTCGATTTTTTTTGTTTTAAAATGTATTACTTTTATCTGGACTCATGTGTAGTGCGGCGCCTATCCTATCCGCCGCAGGGGTGTAGTTAATGTTTTCCCACCCTCTCCCTTCATTTTCTTTTTTTATTTGTTTTTATTTTAATTCTAAGGTAATATTAGGCCACCCCTGACAGGCCATAGTTAGTCATAGTACAGCGCTGCCCTATGCATGTGTATTTTATTAACTTCGCGCCTTTTTAATACTAGTAAAAGAATTTTCGGTTTGTTTCGTTTTTTTCTTACCAGTTTGCTGATCACTGGTTGTCATTTTTAAATCAATGATTTATTATTTTTGTTGTTTAATTGATTTGAGATTATGTTTTGTTGTAGTGTTATGAGTTGTTTTGTTTTTTTACTGCTGTTTTAATATTTATTTAACTTTATTTATTTATTCATTTACTTCATATTTTTTGTCTTTTTACCTTGACAGAAAGCACAGCAGCGGTGACCTTCACAGTCGACTGAAGACCAGAAAACTTTTAGGTGTCGGCGAGACGGATGACGGAGACATACATAGGTCAAAGGTGAGATAATTAACTAATCGGCCACTTTAAATGCGTCCAATCATTTATAGATCCAGTGATGTCCCTTCAATCATAACATTTACCTCTGGGCTCTACTAAAGTACATATGTAAATATGTACATGTAATGGGTTGTTTACATATTGTAGTGCCCAACACCCATCATTACACTAGTTTGGAACGGGATATTTATTTATGTGGAGGCGGAACAGATGACATAAGGATGTGGTGTCGATTGGGAAAGAAGTAAAAGTAGGTCATTTGAGGCCCTCCCGAGTAGAGGAGTACATTGGGCTCCTTTAAGTAGAAAAAGGCAGAAAAAATTCTGGATTTTGCAGTCCCGTTTTATAAGACGGAAATACAGATTCAATAGATAAGATAGATAGACAGACAGGCAGACAGACAGATAGATAGATTAATAGACAGATGATAGATAGATGGTAGATAGATAGATAGATAGATAGATAGATAGATAGATAGATAGACAGACAGACAGACAGACAGACAGACAGACAGACAGGCAGGCAGGCAGGCAGGCAGGCAGGCAGGCAGACAGATAGATAGATAGATAGATAGATAGATAGATAGATAGATAGATAGATAGATAGATAGATAGATAGATAGATAGATAGATAGATAGATAGATAGATAGATAGATAGATAGATAGATAGATAGATAGATAGATAGATAGATAGATAGATAGATAGATAGATAGATAGATAGATAGATAGATAGATAGATAGATAGATAGATAGATAGATAGATAGATAGATAGATAGATAGATAGATAGATAGATAGATAGATAGATAGATAGATAGATAGATAGATAGATAGATAGATAGATAGATAGATAGATAGATAGATAGATAGATAGATAGATAGATAGATAGATAGATAGATAGATAGAGTTGTTTGCAACATAACTGACCTGTGTTTTATTTTTCAGTATAGCCGTGAAGTTTTCCATGAATCAATTTTTTTAATGCGTCTCTTGTAAAATAATGAAACTTGGTCAGTTATTACCTGAATTAATTGGCCGATACATCTAGTAAAATATCGTTAATTAAATACTTGAATTTCTGTAGTTTAACCATTTTTTTATATACTACATATTATAATTTTTGTAATGTTCTCTTGCATGGAAAGATGTTCTCGGAGCCGAAAACATGAATTCCCGACCCCTTTCCCCCAATTTAGCAGCAAAATAAAAAAAAATTTAATAAATTTCGAAAGCGACGGGTCCCTTAAACTTGGTGGTCCCTGAAAACTTTTCAGGTTGTCTTGCCTCTCGCGGCGGCGGTCCTGATGTTGGGTTGGCTTAATATTTTATCAACATACAAATAAAATAAGTCACGGTTTCAATACAACACTGTTTTTCTTTTTTTATTTTGTTATTTTTATTCATCATATTAAACTAATAAAACCCCTAACGTTAAATTATTTACTAAACAAACTAACAAAATTTGTCTCCAAGAATGGATTACTACATCTTTCAATATTTGTTGTTCAATTGTACGTTTTAATCTGAAAAGTATTCATCATTTTTTGTTTTTATTTATTTGTAAATTCCTTGAAAGGATGACATGTTTACCTCTTAGATTTTAGATCCTATTCAGGCCCGTAGCGTGTGGCAGGAGGGGGCTGGGGGCCGGGCCCCCTGCATCTTTTCTGGGCCCCCTCTGCTTGTTTTCTCTACTTAGTAACATTTATTTCCTGGCCCTCACGCTACGGGGCTGATCCTATTGTAGAATGTGGTTTTGTGGTACCCTTTTTTTTTTTCATCCCCAACCATAGCCCGATAGACGCAAAACTGACAATGGAGCCTGTTTGGCACGGCACACAGATCGACTTACTGCATGCAATCCGGCTCACAAACAAAGCGCCACCGAGCCATAGTATGGCTCTATCCTGCTAGAATATTATAATAAAGCCCATATTTCGTGACACCATTAGAATGGAACTTTAATTATTATATTAAAATGGAACCATCATGTTAGACACACTCGCGTGACATCAGGTTGTAAATATGATGAGAACAATGGCATCCCTGAAGGATGTTTTTGTCTGTATTAGTACCATCCACTGATTTAATCAAAAAAGCAATTAAAAATGTAATTAAAACTACATGCAGTATAGCTTTTTGTTTCATAGAAATAATTATTTTTTTTCAAGAATGTGATGTTTTTGCTAGACAAAAACTCTGCTGCAATTACGTCACACAATCACTGCCTTCAATACGTAAATTGAACGGTGCTATGATCTACAGAAATTTCCAGGATTTTGTTGGGGGGGGGCTGCAAATATTTGTCAATTTTTTATGAGTTACTATCAGCAATAACAGCCCCCACCCTGGGTACGGCCTTGCACCGAGCACTACCGATGGCAGAAAAAGAGTTATAATTATAAGTTATAACAGTATATAAATAACTATTACCAGTTTTAGGTTTTAAACCTGGTTTACTCATATTTTAGCACAGATGAAGTTAACTGACGAGGTACATGCTGC
Organism: Bulinus truncatus; assembly: GCA_021962125.1. Lineage (NCBI taxonomy): Eukaryota > Metazoa > Mollusca > Gastropoda > Planorbidae > Bulinus > Bulinus truncatus. The sequence goes on along the minus strand of JAGDYQ010000093.1, from coordinate 2,263,804 downwards.
AACAATCAGTATGTATAGTTCGTTGCGGGCTGAGTTGAAAGGAAGGGGGGGGGTCGCCGAAAATCTAAGATTACTTTATCGAGATAAATACAAGTGGGTCCCTATACTAAACAGGGTTTTTAGGTGGGTCGCGATTCGAAAGAGTTCGAAACCCACTAATGTACGCTAATAATACCACTAATTCTGTTATTCAGTCTACTTCTATAAACATTATCAATGTCCCATTACGTCTATCACCCTAAACATTTATTTATAACATTACCAGCTCTTATCCCATTAGAGTTAAACCTAGAAAGAGCTACGCGTCGTTCCCTATTAGTCAGTCACATCTCAAACGCATTTATTTCTAGGACAAAGATTGGAAAATGTAGAAAAAGGATGTGGGGGAGGGTGGGGAGATGGAAAAGAAAAGGGGATAAGTCTCCAGCCGAGTTGTTTTGATTTTAGATCAATCCATAAATCAGTAACACATTTATTTATGTAGCATCCTTAAAGTACACAGGTTCATGTTTTATGTAGGAATGGCGAGTGTACGTCATTTGATGAGGTCAATAGGTTATCTGCGTTATTTCCTATTACAATTCTTATTACAAATTTTAATAAGCGATAACCGCATTGAGTAATATTTTTTTTTTACAATGTGCTTAACGTTTCTTGCGCATTAAATAAATGCTTGATTACATTGTAACACAAAAGTACAAAATATTCTGTTCGCCTTCAGATTGAGAATATTTACTGCATAAAAATCACATTAAAAAATCACGTTTGTGGGGAAAGTTGGGAAAAGGGTGGTTGGGGTTTGAGGGGGGGGTGTTCCATTAACCGATTATTATATTTTATTTGATTTACATAGAAAAAAAAATGTAAGGGTAAAAAAAGTCAAATTAGTTCTCTAATTGTAACAATTTAACCGAAAAAACACAACTTGGCCCTCAGAAATTATGAAGACTTTGGAGGGGGGGGGGAACCCAAGCATTGGAAACTCTGGTCAAAGGTGGCTAGCGTCTCTGTGACTGAAACCTGGTCAGTAGTACACACCCATTCATACGCTGAACGAGATTACCAGCTCACCTCCCCCCTTTGTTTCTATACACAGACAGTGGAAACATTGCTTCTGTCCAGGCACAATACTTTCAGAACCATTGAACTAGGTCAATGTTTCATTGTGAGCTAGGTCAATCATTGTGAGCTAGGTCAATCATTGTGAGCTAGGTCAATGTCTCATTGTGAGCAATGTCAATCATTGTGAGCTAGGTTAATCATTGTGAGCTAGGTCAATGTGTCATTGTTTGTATTTACGTTTTTTACTGAGCCCCATGTGAATGACTCCATATTTTCTTGGCATAAGTTAATTAATCATTAACTTAACATACAAGTAAAGTAAATTTGTATTTGCTTCTTTTCTTCTGAATGTTTAAAGTTAAGCTTACTTCCTAATGCCAGCTGATGCCCATTGTATAAACTAACTCCTTCTTTTTTCCTACATATAGATATCATCATATTATTATTACAAGTTTTATGTTGGACTTAATAAAAAGTTGTATTTTTTATCTGTGAGTTAATAAAGTTGATGTCATGAATCAGAAGCCTTTCTAATGGATATTTTAATGGAAGAAAGTTGTTCTTTTTTGTAGCGCCCAGTATTTTAAAATCGGTTTAAATGGATAAGATCTATTTCAATCTGAAGACATGAACATATCTGGCTCATGACTTTTAGTAAAGATTTTTCTATTCACATAACAATTAATAAAAAACATTGCATTGTTCAATTCACAAGATTGCACATAAATGTCTTTTGAAGAGAAGCGTTGTCAGAAGTAAACAAATTGAAGAGAAGCAACCTACAAAAGGTTAACAATAATACAACTGAACTTCGACGTCAAAGCTCAGTGTTACATTATAGGAGAAATGACCTTTTTTTTTTTAATATAAATCATTTTATCGTTGAATACAATTCAGTGCCGGCCACAAGACAACTAGACTAATCACACCTCGTCCTTAGGGTCCTCGTAGACCCAAGCTCTAGTGAAATAATCTAGGCTTGTCAGTCAGCTATCATACTCCACATTTTGAAAAGGCTGGCACTGAAATTGATCCCAAAATAGAGCCCCGAAAAATCATTAGACCGGCTCTGATAATTTTAACATTAATATGCTAACAATGTGACGTTTTGTTTTTTTTTTCTTTTGTTCCAGTTAAGTCAGATCCTGGGTCACAGTGACCAGCTGTACATCCGCCTACCATATGGCTTACGATTATGGCAGCTACTGATAGCAGTGATGTTCACATTTTATGGTTTGTGGGTAAGTGCTGACGTCAGTCTTTCATAATAAGGAGACAAGATTAAACTGGTATTAGGACTTGGGCTGTGTGTCGTTCACTTAGTGAGTAAACAAACAAATATACCGCTCAGGGCTTTCCAATGTCGAAGCCCCCCCCCCCACCCCTTTCATCATTAATCCCTGTAAAATATCGATCAAAATGAAAAAAATTACGATGAATTATCGAATCGTATTTAGGCATTAGGCATTCTTTGGGATATAGTACGTTTTTTTCCAAAAGTCATGGTCACCGGGATGTTCTTTTGGGGTTGGCAAGCTTTTTGCGTCGCGGGCCACTTTGGGTTTGTCAATGTCTACCGGCGACACCGAACCAGAGCAAAGAGATGGAGTGTTGATATGAATTAATGTCAACTTTATGTTAACGTCACAACATAGAAGGCTAGTGTTGTGCTTCAATCTGAGACAGGCCGGATAGAAAAGATACAATGTTAACAAAAGCTAAAATATTTCGCAGACAAATAATCCATTGCATTTTACAATCTTTTTTTCATATCTGTTACAAAACTGACCAATCACCTGCAAAACTCAGTTTAGAACGATTTGTCAAAAAATGGTTAAACGAAGAAAAAAAAATGTTAACTTTATAATGACACGCCAGAACTAACTTAGCTTATAGCAGCATATCTTCTTCATACGCTTCTCATTGTTATAAAAAGCAATGTGTTACGTTTATGTAATGTGTTCCTGTCAAGGGCACTATGCTAGAAAGATAATCTAATTGATTATTGCATTCTAAAAAGAATGAGCGTGTATTTCAAATCACCAATATATGCCTTTTTTTGAGCATTCGGCTTGTCTAAGCAGATTTTTGTTTTTACATTTTCATGCAATAACTAAAGGAATATAAATAAATGTTACACTAAATAGAAAAGACGAGAAAAAAAAGTTTTTTTTCTGTAGCTTAACCTTAAGCTCCGGAAATTTCCTATTCTCTACTGGGCTTATCCATCTGATACCACAAAGATGGTTCTGTTGTTTTGTTTCATGCTTTATTTTGTTCTTTGTTTTTATACTTCTTTTTTTTTCCTGTGTATTTTCTGTGTTTGTTTGATTTTTTTTTTTATTTTGGCTTGTTCGGTGTGTTATTGTGTAAAATAACCTGATAATCTCAAGTATTCAGTATCTGATTGCATATTTTTTTAGTTCAAAATCTAGGTCAGGCAAAGCTAATGTGTTTCTGTTCATATCTTATTTTGTATCAAACAGTCGAGATTTTGCTGGTTAACCAAACCCACATTGTTCTAGACATCCAACCTACACAGTTAAACCTCCATTGTTTTTGGTCATTGTTATCGCAATCCAGGATCAGATTGTTTTGTTGTTTGTTGTTGTTGTAGTTGCTTTCTATTATCCCCCCCCCCCCCATCTTTGCCCATTCAGGTGAACTTTCCACAATTTAACTTGTTTCCCGTTCTCCTCTTTTAGCAGCTTATTTTAAGATTAACTGGAATCTAGTTTTGAAACGAAATTTTTAAAAATCTGGTTAACTGAAAGACATGGTGAATGTAGTGACGAGGGGGTGTGTCCTTTTGACAACAACAACAACAATAATGTTCACTGGAAAGTAATTCAGAGATTATTTGAACATAAGGTAAATAATTAGATTTCATTTTGGTTTATACGCACAACTTTTCTGATAAATTCACATTCATGAAAACTGTCTGAAATAGTGAGGTATTCAAATAGCTTCGTGATAAAATAGTAGGGTGATAAAATAGTAGGGCCATCAAATAGTTGGGCCATCAAATAGTAAAGCCATCAAATAGTTGGGCCATCAAATAGTAAGGCAATCAAATAGTTGGGTGATCAAATAATCGGGCCATCAAATAGTAGGGCAATCAATAGTAGATGGTTAAAATAGTATGGCGTTAAATAGTTGAGCCATCAAATAGTAGACCATCAAATAGTTGGGCCATCAAATAGTAGGAGGATCAAATAGTAGGGCCATCAAATAATTGGGCCATCAAATAGTTGGGCCATCAAATAGTAGGCCATCAAATAGTTGGGCCATCAAATTGTAGGATGATCAAATAGTAGGGCCATCAAATAATTGGGCCGTCAAATAGTACGGACATTTATTAATTGGGCAATCATAGGTCTAAAGTGGGGCAGTCAGATATTGAGAGATCCAATAGTAGGGCAGTAAGAGGCGTGCAGTGAAATGGTTCAACATTTGTGTAGTCAGATAGTAAGGCAATAATGGAGCTATGGTGTGGCAAACAAAAAGGAATTTCGAACACACCTTCGTTAACTCTAGATCAGATATTTCTTTTACTTAATCTTGTTATATTGATTAAGCTGTGGCTCCTTTTATGTTACATTGACTAAGTTGTGTCACTTTTACGTTACTCTGTTTACGTTGTGTCTCTTTTTTTCTAAGTTACATTAACTAAGTTGGGGCTTTGTTTAGTATATATTGTCTATAAGAAATACCGGATTGTCGTATGCACGGACCTCATGAGTGATCATCCATGCTCTAGTTTAAAATTTTTTTTTTTAGATTACTAAATAGTTGAAACATTAATTCTTCTTTAAAGAATTCTTCCCTAATTTTAACTTATAAGACTCCTTAGCAAAATAATGCTCTACTTGTGCTAAAAATCGATGCTATATTTCTCGATACTCTATATTTAGAAAAGGTCTAATACGTTCGAGCTTCTGACGAAATGGAATTTTTCCGCAAGTAGTTGGCATGTTGCTTGCTGGGGTAGTTGAGGGGGTGGGGGGGAGGGGCGCTACTGAATGACATTTTATACAACGGCATGAATTTTTTGACTTTTACTTAAATGACTTGCCTGAGTCGTGGCCTCCTATAAAAAAAATTTCCAAAATCATAAATGATTCAAGGGAAGTCACTAGATCAGTTTTTGTGATGGGAAGGCGGGGGGGGGGATGTATTGTATTTAATGTTTATAATACGTACACAAATCTATTCTTCTAATTATTGTATATATTTTTTAAAGATAGGTGATGTATAGGCGAATAGCATTCCTTTTTCAGTGCGCTATATTTTATTACGGTACATGCACTGGTGTATCCAACAGCTCAACTTAGGAAGGGCCCAGCAAATCATAAACTTAAAAATTATGAATCTATGTTCCCTTTCTCCCTTTTTTTAAAGGGGCCCAAATTATTTTCTGGCCCTTAAAAAGAAAGAGAGTTAGTGAAAATAAATTTACAGGTATAAAGTATACACCTTTGGGAAGACCTTCCTAAGTTGGGGCTCAGTGCACGCACCCGATTAGATCCGCCTATGGTGTCAATAGTGGCCATTGATCAGAGATATGATCAAAAGATAAATCACTCATACCGACAAGGGCGTCATAGGAATGGAAGCATGTCGACTAATGTTTCTCTCCCGCTATCCAACGATTAGCCCAAACTCCTGGAAATTTGAAGCCCCTATGTCGAAGTTTTTCAAAAATAAAAAAAAAATAAGAATGATGTTCGAACTATTGTATATAAATTGCTACATTGAAATGCTATAAATATCAGGTAAATTATCAATGAATATTCATTTTTCCTACCCCCTACTTCCAATATAGAACACACTACAAGGGAAGAGCTGATTAACACCCAAACTAAGCCGAGTTATTGGATATCTTGGATCGCATCCAATCCAACAATAGGTTCTTGTTTTGTTTCTGTTTTTGTTTTCATTTCAATGGAAGTATAGTATTAAAAGCTATCAAGCCACCTCGAATCAGAAGAAAAAAGTTAATGAAGAGAATATTCTGTTTATAATAAGGAAGTCTGTATTACAACATTGCGAGGAAGTTGTATTAGATTACTCAACAGCCTTCTTTGTGGTTATAAAATTAATCAAACTTAAAGTATACAGACAAGCTTTTTTTCAGTTTTATACACCACGGCAATAAACGAAATCTAAAATCATTTTGCGGCACACTGAATATAATAAGAAATATAATTTATGGGGTGATATAAAATTCATAGCTGCATTAAAGATGCATTGTTTTTCTCTTATCTATCCGAACATTTCTCAGAATCTGAGGTCAAAGTTGTAGTATGGATTTTATAGCATGGTTAAGATGATGCCGAAGAGTTAATAATGTGCGGGCGTGTGAAACGCAGAAACGCCTGGAACAAAGAAAAAATACACGTATTATATATTTCTTCATAAACATGTTATAGACAAGTCTGGAGGCCGCCATAGGTAGACTAAAGGCTTTGTGTTGGTGAGAAAGTTGTGTGTGCACCCCTGGGTTAAAGAATTAGGTGATCAGAGTTACACCCAGATTATTTCCATTTAACGACAAATGCAGATGACACAGATTGATTTTAAAGGCCCGGGTGAATAAAAAATGTTTAAAATATCACAGTAAGAAGAGAAATATAACTTCAAAAGTGGTTACTATAAGCGCTCATAAGGAAATATAAGTTACGTTTCAAAAAAAAAATGTGCAATTATCTCATTTATAAGCTAGCTAACGTAAAATAGTTGTACAGTGTGTTGCCAACATACATAGATGTACAGTTTGTTAGAAACGTAATAGGTTTTCTATGGGTAGTTGTACTATGGGTAGCAAACGTAGATAGTTGTACTTTGGGTAGCCAATGAAATAGTCGCACTATGGGTAGCCAACGTAATTAATTGTACTAAGTGGAGATAAACAGTTTCCTCAGTTATTTGTTTTGCATTTAAACACTTTATGAAATTGACTGATTCCATCACCAATCAATAAAATATCAAGAGTTTGTGTGTCGGGAGGGAGGGGGCAATTGATTTTTTAATAGGACGATCGTTAAGAAAATACGTGACTTCATTGGTCGGTCCTCAGTCATAAAATTAATAATTCAAACCCAACAGGGACAGTTCACTTAACAGGCCTAGTTAACATAGAATGATGGTTGGGTTGGTGCCGGTTTTTCGTCTTAATAATCCGTTAGCTAGGACGAGATTGGTCGGCAATGCCTGTCATATAAATTTAATTTTTTGTAAATAAACAGTTAAAAAGAAAACTATTGATATATTATAATTGGCTCAGATGAAGGTTTATTTGTGTGGTGTCTTTTATTGTGATACCTTAACACTGAATGATCCCACATAGGCTGATCTTTTATATAATAGACAGAAATAGAACTGTCTCGATTCATATATTTTATACATATATAAAAAACAAACAAATCTTTGATGTATTTATATTGTGTATTCAAATGCGCACATGTACCTGCATGCTTTTCTCACAGAATGATGAGTCTGTATGCTGTTCTTACAGAATGATGTGTTTGAATGCTGTTCTATGTCCGGATTAATGTTTGAAAATGTCTGTGTTATAGAGTTATAAATGTGTTTGCCTATAAGATTGTTTGTGAAAATAACCAAGGATTACATATCTAATCGTAGGATTGTCCGAGAAAAACTGTTTTATAAGGTTATTTCCACGTCTGCTCTGATTCTATCTCTGTGACTCTATGTGTCTCTCTCTGTCTCTCTCTCTCTCTCTCTATCCGTCTCTATTTTTATCTCTCTCTCTCTCTCTCTCTCTCTCTCTCTCTCTGTATCTCTATCTCTCTCACTCTCTTTGTGTATCTCTGTGTCTCTCTTTCTGTGTCTCTTTCTCTCGTTATAGCAATTTTGTGCACAATAGACTAATCAATCTTTCTAATGACCATTTCACCTGCTGTCTTTCTTGTTCAATAAACTACAGGTACTACTAAATTTATACTGATGCATTGACCTAGTTAGAATGAGCGGGAAATGGATTTAGAGAGAAGCGTCGCTGGAAACAAATCTATGCATATAATATTGTTACGTTTTTAGCGGCTAATGAAGTATTAGAAAAAGACATTATTTTAATACTAACTTTAAAAAAAAATTAACTTGTTTCAAAGATAAAGGCCTGTATTGTGTGTGAAATAGGCTGTACAATTAATGTATTATAAGCAAAATAATGGATCATGGATGGCAAATAAATGGCACGCCTGCCAAACGTGGCTTTAAAATTTTCCTGGCACGCAATAAAAAATAGAATTATAGTATCGCATAAAAACAACATAAGATCCTGGCACGCGAAAAAAAAACTGAATTCAATTTGCTTCATTTTATGCGAGCGCTAAAATTTCACTTCAAATTCTTTTATATTTTTGGGCACTTTGTCAGAATCCTACGTGCCCTGATATAAACTATCTTTATATCTTCCATATCAATTTTATATTGTATAACCAGGTGTAACTATGTATAAATAAATAGGCTGTAATTGATTATTTTACTATAGTGTAAAAATTCTAAATACTGATTATGATAAGATTTATTTTTATTGTCCCCTTCATCTTTAACATTAGGAATACTTTAATTTTATGTCATAAAAATATATTTGTTGTTATCTGACAAATCGATCCGGATAATTAGTAAACAAAATATTTGACTCTCCCGGTTTACTGAATGTCAGCTAATATTTTTTTTTGTTCTGTAAATGTGTTTTGATATTTAAAAAAATAATTTAGTTTCGTCAATATGATGTTGTTTTTCTCTCCAACAGTCTTTGATTCTACCCTCACACATTCTCCAGACGACACTGGGTGCCAGTGGCAGTGACGATGTTGTCCTGCCAGTGCGGCTCTATGGAGGGGCGCTTATTAGTAAGTTATAATATGTGATCGATCACTGGACTACTCAGACAGACTCTCTTCCGGAGCCATATCTTGGGGCCTTTTTTTTTTTTTTAAAAAAAAAGAAAAATCGCTATTATATTTGCACTT
>JAGDYQ010000093.1:2142954-2254242 GCA_021962125.1 Bulinus truncatus | reverse complement strand
TTTTTCAGTGCGCTGTACTTTATTACGGTACATGCACGGGTGTATCCAACTGCTCAACTTCGGAAGGGCCCAGCAAATCATAAACTTAAAATTATGAATCTATGTACCCTTTCTCCCTTTTTTAAAGGGGCCCAAATTATTTTCTGGCCCTTAAAAAGAAAGAGAGTTAGTGAAAATAAATTTACACGTATAAAGTGTTCACCTTTGGGAAGACCTTCCTAAGTTGGGGCTCAGTGCATGCGCCCGATTAGATCCGCCTCCGGTGTCAATAGTGGCCATTGGTCAGAGACAGGATCAAAAGATAAATCACTCATACCGACAAGGGCGTCATAGGAATGGAAGCATGTCGACTAATTTTTCTCTCCCGCTATCCAACGATTAGCCCAAAATCCTGGAAATTTGAAGCCCCTATGTCGACTTTTTTCAAAAATAACAAAAAAAAATAAGAGTGATGCTCAAACTATTGTATATAAATTGCTACATTGAAATGCTATAAATACTAGGTAAAATATCAATGAATATTCTTTTATTTCCTACCCCCTACTTCCAATATAAAATAGACTACAAGGGACGAGCTGATTAACACCCAAACTAAGCCGAGTTATTGGATGTCTTGGATCGCATCCAATCCAACAATATGTTCTTGTTTTCTGTTTCTGTTTTTGTTTTCATTTTAATGGAAGTATATTATTAAAAGCTATCAAGCCACCTCGAATCAGAAGAAAAAAGTTAATGAAGAGAATATTCTGTTTATATTAAGGAAGTCTGTATTACAACATTGCGAGGAAGTTGTATTAGATTACTCAACAGCCTTCTTTGTGGTTATAAAATTAATCAAACTTAAAGTATACAGACAAGCTTTTTTTCAGTTTTATACACCACGGCAATAAACGGAATCTAAAATCATTTTGCGGCACACTGAATGTAATAAGAAATATAATTTATGGGGTGATATAAAATTCATAGCTGCATTAAAGATGCATTGTTTTTCTCTCATCTATCTGAACATTTCTCAGAATCTGAGGTCAAAGTTGTAGTTTAGATTTGATAGCATAGTTAAGATGATGCCGAAGGGTTAATAATGTGCGGCCGTAGGAAACGCAAACAACGGGCCTGGAACAAAGAAAAAATACACGTATTATATATTTCTTCATAAACACGTCTAACGGCCGCCATAAGTAGACTAAAGGTTTTGTGTGGCCGTGAGGGCTGAGAAGGTTGTGCACCCCTGGATTAAAGAATTAGGTGATCAAAGCTACACCCAGAATAATTCCATTTAATGACAACTGCAGAAGATACAGATTTAACTGATTTTAAAGGCCCAGCTGAATAAAAAATGTTTTACAATGTCACAGTAAGAGGTGAAATATAACTTTAAAATTTGTTACTTTAAGCGCTCATATTAAGGAAATATAAGTTACGTCTCAAAAAAAAAAAACTTTGAAATTATCTCATTTATAAGCTAGCTAACGTAAAATAGTTGTACAGTGTGTTGCCAACATACATAGCTGTACAGTTTGTTAGAAACGTAATAGGTTTTCTATGGGTAGCAAACGTAGATAGTTGTACTATAGGTAGCCAATGAAATAGTCGCACTATGGGTAGCCAATGAAATAGTCGCACTATGGGTAGCCAACGTAATGAATTGTACTAAGTGGAGATAAATAGGTACCTCAGTTATTTGTTTTACATTTAAAAACAATCTATGAAATTGACTGATTCCATCACCAATTAATAAAATATCAAGAGTGTGAGTGTTGGGGGGGGGGGCGAAGGGCGAATTGATTTCTTAATAGGACGATCGTTAAGAAAATACGTGACTTCATTTTTCGGTCCTCAGTCATAAAATTAATAATTCAAACCCAACAGGGACAGTTCACTTAACAGGCCTATTTAACATAGAAAGATGGTTGGGTTGGTGCCGGTTTTTCGTCTTAATAATCCGTTAGCTAGGACGAGATTGGTAGGCAATGCCTGTCATATAAATTTAATTTTTTTGTAAATAAACAGTTAAAAAATAAAACTATTGATATATTAAAATTGGCTCAGGTGAAGGTTTATTTGCGTGGTGTCTTTTATTGTGATACCTTAACACTGAATGATCCCACATAGGCTGATCTTTTATATAATAGACAGAAATAGAACTGTCTCGGTTTATATATTTTGTACATATATAAAAAACAAACAAATCTTTGATGTATTTATATTGTGTATTCAAATGCGCACATGTACCTGCATGCTGTTCTCACATAATGATGTGTTTGAATGCTGTTCTATGTCCGGATTAATGTTTGAAAATGTCTGTGTTATAGAGTTATAAATGTGTTGGCCTATAAGATTGTTTGTGAAAATAACCAAGGATTACATATCTAATCGTAGGATTGTCAGAGAAAAACTGTTTTATAAGGTTATTTCCACGTCTGCTCTAATTCTATCTCTGTGACTCTATGTGTCTCTCTCTGTCTCTCTGTCTCTCTGTCTGTCTCTCTCTCTCTCTCTCTATCCGTCTCTCTTTTTATATCTTTTTCTCTCTCACTCTCTTTGTGTATCTCTGTGTCTCTCTTTCTGTGTCTCTTTCTCTCTTTATAGCAATTTTGTGCACTATAGACTAATCAATCTTTCTAATGACCATTTCACCTGCTGTCTTTCTTGTTCAATAAACTACAGGAACTACTAAATTTATACTGATGCATTGACCTAGTTAGAATGAGCGGAAATGGATTTAGAGAGAAGCGTCGCTGGAAACAAATCTATGCATAGAATACTGTTACGTTTTTAGCGGCTAATGAAGTATTAGAAAAAGACATTATTTTAATACTAACTTTAAAAAAAATAATTAACTTGTTTCAAATATAAAGGCCTGTATTGTGTGTGAAATAGGCTGTACAATTACTGTATTATAATCAAAATAATGGATCGTGGATGGCAAATACATGGCACGCCTGCCAAACTTGGCTTACAAATTTTCCTGGCACGCAATAAAAAATAGAATTATAGTATCGCATAAAAACAACATAAGATTCTGGCACGCGAAAAAAACTGAATTCGATTTGCTTCATTTTATGCGCGCGCTAAAATTTCACTTCAAATTCTTTTACTTTTTTTGGGCACTTTGACAGAATCCTACGTGCCCTGATATAAACTATCTTTATATATTCCATATCAATTTTTTACTGTATAACCAGGTGTAACTAGGTAAAAAATCAATAGGCTGTAATTAGTTATTTTACTACAGTGTAAAAATTCTAAACACTGATTATGATAAGATTTATTTTTATTTTCCCCTTCATCTTTAACATTGAGAATACTTTAATTTATTTCATAAAATATATTAGTTGTTATCTGACATCGATCCGGATAATTAGTAAACAAAATATTTGACTCTCCCGGTTTACTGAATGTCGGCGTTAAATATTTTTTTTTGTTCTGTAAATGTGTTTTGATATTTAAAAAATAATTTAGTTTCCGTCAATATGATGTTGTTTTTCTCTCCAACAGTCTTTGATTCTACCCTCACACATTCTCCAGACGACACTGGGTGCCAGTGGGAGTGACGATGTTGTCCTGCCAGTGCGGCTCTATGGAGGGGCGCTTATTAGTAAGTTATACTATGTGATCACTGGACTACTCAGACAGACTCTCTTCCGGAGCCATATCTTGGGGGCTTTTTTTTTTAAAAAAAAAAAGAAAATCGCTATTATATTTGCACTTCAATTCTTCTTTAAAAAAAAAATAATGTTAACATTTGGTTAATATTAATAATTTATTGATGCTCTACTTTAGTGTGAAACCTTTTCTCACTTCACTCTCTTTCCCTCTCTACTTACTAGCTCCCCCCCCCCCCCCCCCCCCCCCCCCCCCCCCCCCCCCCCCCCCCCCCCCCCCCCCCCCCCCCCCCCCCCCCCCCCCCCCCCCCCCCCCCCCCCCCCCCCCCCCCCCCCCCCCCCCCCCCCCCCCCCCCCCCCCCCCGTTCCTTTCTTACAATTTCGTTTACCTTTTCATCTAATAATTACAATCTATACATTTGAAACATACACTACTGCTGTAAGCCTACTTATCATTCAAAATTTATTTATTTCTTCAAAACTTCTTAGCTTTATTACAGATTGTTTTTTTTTTTTATACTATACAGTATACAATTCTACACATCATGTTTTAGTTCTGTGATCTTGCTTGTGTTTGTATTTAAGAAATCATTTCTTTTAATCATGTTTTTTTTTTTTTAATTTCTTATCAATGTTTAGGCTTATCCATTGTTTACTGGGTGACGTTGAGCACGCAAGATCGTGACATCATCAGAATGTGTCTACTGACGTCAATTGTTTACTTTGCCATTCAATTCATAGGTTTGTTACAGTTATTCACATCAGTAAAAAAAAATCGAAAAGGAAACAAGCTTTTGTTCTAACAAATATGAAAGGGGAAAAATGACTGACTGATGCAAAGAAAAAAATTAATCCTTTAAAAGTAGCTTACAATAATTTGCTGGCCTACACTTGTAAATAATGGTATAAGTTACACTAAAACCACTATTAGAAAATGGTATAAAATATATACAAAAATTTTAGACTAAGCTCTCATTAGAAATAATTAACATATGCCTCCCACAAACAAACCACCTGCCTGATGAAAATTTGGATGGGAATAATAGATTGCAGGAAAAATATTGTTTTCATAAATAATATAAAATGCATTAATATATTTGTAATATTGTTTGTTGTAATAAGGCTTAAAAGCAGTGGCTTCATTATGGGAGTGGCAAGGAGCTTGATTGGAAAATTATCACAAAGCATGGGGCGCGATTATCTGGTCTTTTTAATTGAATTTCAATCTTATTGGTCTGCAGCTCTTTAATTATGTAGTAAGTAGCATGTTCTATGTCATTTTTATTTATACAATATGTTTAATATAACAGAATCAACATCCATCCCCTACCTGTGTTTCAACACACAAAAAAGGGGCCCTCCCCTCCCCCGAATGCAACATAATAGTGGTCCCTAACCTTTTTCTTGCCGTTGTCGATATGTGATAATTTCACAACGACCCGCTGGGTAGTTTTGATTTACAATGCCAATTCGATCTCAGCTGCCAGTTAACCTGCTCTCTATGGAAAGTCGAATAATGCACCAAAACAAATAAAAAGAAATTAGTTGAATGTTTCTTTGGCCACTGCTATATAACATAAGACATTTTCTTTAAACCATAGTTTTATGCACCTGGCTTTTATGTTAAAAAAATACATTGATAAAACAGAATTATTGAGTTGTACGACAGTACAAGCTAATTTTTAAACAATACTTCATCTGTCAAATATGTTTGAAATTTATTTCAACACTAAAATTTGAGTTCACAAACTAATCAAAATATTATTATTGATGTCAATTTATATTCACACCTCTTTCAGACCCCCCTCTACCACGTCAAAAACTTCTAAATTGTTCAACCCACACCCATTCTTACTTTGTTGACATAACAAATGGACAACACTTAAAAAAAATTACACAAAGTTATAGAAATTTCAACAAAATTGATAAAACTTTTTTATTTTTTGAGGCTACAAATAATAAATAGTTGACGTGGTGACACTAATAACGTAGGGAGAGGATACCTCAATTTGTTGTAAGGGGGCCTTTAACCTACATATTTTAATCATACGCCCCCCTAGTCCAGTGGTCTTTTTATTGTCTCGGACTGGTTGACATTTGATAATTTCGCAGTGGGCCGAGGGAGCATTTAAAATGGATTTCATTTTCATTCTTTTAAAAACTGCTATATTGTATTCAATTCACCTAAAATTTAATCCAACAAACTTTTGCATATTTAATTATTTTTATTAAACCAATAGAATAAATATAAAAATATTATCATCTTTATAAAATATCAAAAAAATATTTCAATATACATTACGACTCAATTTTTTTTTTTAATTTATGTATTTTAAGATACAACAACCTGTGAAGATATTTAATGTTAATGTTGTGACCGTTTAACCTTTTGTTGTTTTTAAATCTGGTGTTTTAAAGTCATGTTTTAATGAACATGTTTTTATTACTTCCCTTGTTTGAAATGATGTTTTCATCTGTATGGTTATGTGTTCTTCTTGCTACTCACATTAAGTGTGAAGTAATATAATTTTTTGTATTAAAATAATTTATCTTTAGTTGGGAGAATTAGCTACTGATATTTGCTGTAGTGATATTGTTTCTTAAAAATATGTAATTTCAACTTCAACTTTAGATTGCTTTCAAGTGGCAGCTGCATTAGTAAAATCATAGAATTTATAATTCTGCAAATAATTAAAACTAAATTAACTATTATTTTAAGGACAGCTGATAGGAAAATAATTGTAGTATTCATAGTTTCCACATTTTTCAAACATCCCCTTCTTATTTTTATTTTTTTCACTTTTTCTAACATTTACAACAGTACAGGAGACTTCTGACTGTTTACCCTAATATTGTGGATTGGTATGCCAAATACCTATTAAGATAGATAGGTTAAATTTATATTTTTGTTCCTTTCTAGCTTCAAAAGCTAAATCACTCTTTTTATTCCAAAAAACTGATCTTATTTGTATTTACATGTATAATATCTTTCAGTATAGGCTAGAAATCTTTATATCATGCTCATCCCAGTCTGTACTAATACTCACACATATTAAAAAAGTTAATTTAAAAAATATATCTTTAATTCTGACAAAATTACTTCACCTTTAAATTACTGTTTATTGATAAAAGAGTTTACTAATAGTAAATACCAAACCACTTATCAGAAATAATTGCAAGTTTTAAAAAAATACATTGAATGTTTTTGCTAATTAAAACAAAAGTTGTAGCTTTTTTTTTTCTGAATTTCACCTGGTGTTTTTTTATTTAAGGTTGGTTGTAATATGCTGAGTAGTTTGTAGTTTTTCCAGGCTTCAAAGTGATTTTTCTAAACTGTTTGCATTTTTAAAGGATTGGAATGTGACGTTTAAAAAGCATTTTCAGTGTTGAAAAAGAAAGAAGGTCTGGATAATTTGTAGGCCATTTAGTCAGGAGTCTCCTGTATCTGAAAATATTTTACAAATTTTCACTCAATTCTGTATACACAGCCTCTCTGGTTTTCATTAAGTCATTTTTGTTTATAATATAAAATGTACTTCTTTTGTATTGCTGTATGTAAACTTCAAAATAATTAAAGCTTTTTCATTATTATTTTTTAAACAAATATTCCAATGTAATTATATATAATCAAGTTTCTTAGATTACAATTTCTGCGTCTCTAAGCATGTCTTTATTATACCTAAAATTGTATTTTAGTCTCTAAATATTTGAGGGTCCTTGTGTTAGAAAGTTAACAGGCATTGCTGGAGGACAATGGAAACCAAATAAAAAACTTTACAAATTCATTAGAAAAGATTAAAAAAATTATTTATTTTTTCCGAAATTCTAGTTTTCTTAAGTTTCTATTGCGCATTATTTAACATAGACTGATGTCCCTTAAGCTGAAGATGGCGTTCGTAGTAAAAACTTTAGCTTATCATGACAGTAAGGGCTAATGATGGCCCTCGTGCATTAGCTTAGAGACGCAAGCCAAACAGAGCCAGACTTCTAATGTGAATATATACCCACGCCACTACTTCCTTGTCCAGTTTCAGTGTTATCTCCGACGGTCCTCATCACTCCCGTGTATTCATGTCTGGGTCAGTATGCCCATATCTTTTGGAGGGCAGGACAGGTGCTGGGCAGCCTCTATTTCTATGTTGCCCTCACACGGGACATGAGACATTACCGCTGATGCAGCCGGATGTCATTCGCACAATAACACTAGGGGGTCAACACAATACAATGTTTTAGTAAGTTCCAAAAGCCTGATTTTTTTTTTATTTCCTTTTTTTTTTTACATTATTTTTTTACTTTTCATTTTACTTTGTTTGTTTGTCTGTAATATATCACCATTTGATGCATTTATTAGCTTCTTAGATGTAAGTCAACACTTGTAGTAGCTGCCAGTTTAGTTGATTACATCCAGCTTGCTAAAGTCAAACTTTATTAATATAACTCACTGCATTATTGGAT
Source organism: Bulinus truncatus (assembly GCA_021962125.1). Taxonomy (NCBI): domain Eukaryota; kingdom Metazoa; phylum Mollusca; class Gastropoda; family Planorbidae; genus Bulinus; species Bulinus truncatus. The sequence continues at coordinate 2,246,182 of JAGDYQ010000093.1, read as the reverse complement.
TGTCACTGTGTGATTGATAACCTAGACTAGAAACCATTGGTCATGTTTTCTTTTTGTCATGAAATTTTATTTCAATAATCATGTAACTATGTCATGAATTTAAAAAAAGGTTTGAGACTTATAGTTATTTCTTTATGGCTCTAAATAGCAAAAAAATAAAAAAGTTTTCATTAACAGATAATAGCCCAAAGCAAGCAGTAAAATCTCTTCACACATTAACAAAAATTAATCCTGAAATATAATTGAAATCACAAATATTAAAATGGTTATAAAAAAATATATTGATCAAATGTGTTGATGCTCTTATGTTAATACTTAAGTTAATTTTGCTTACAAATTTAATCTTTTTTTATTCTTTAGATAATTGGAGAAAAACCTTTACTATAATTTGAAAATTTAATAATGTTTTACTTTTAAAAAATTTCAATGTATATATTTATTTATTTTGCCTCTGGTACTGGTAATGTTTAGGTGAAGCTGGCACTGGAATAGTTGGTCAGTTTGAATTATTTTGTCAAAAAATATTGCTCATTAGATTTCACAACTGAATCTTTTCTTGTTATATTGATACTGTTTTCAAAATGTTAGTCTCTATAATAAGATCTACCAATTGTTATATTCTCCAGTGTAATATAGACCATATGGTAAATTAATTTATATTTTCTAGAATAATATTTTTAATTGTATTTAATGTGGATACTGATCAGCATATTTACTGTAAAGAATTTTTGCAAGGGTCAGGAATCTTTTTCCTTGTTATTTAATATTATTATTTTCTTTATATCTGACCCACTGTGTATTGAATTACATTTTTATTTATGTTGCTTTGCAAATGTGTTGTTTTATCACCACACATATTTTATTTCTCTCTTTGTTACAAGATCAAGGAGAGCTTACAGTTAGATCAAACTCTCTTTAACAAACTTCTTTCTATAAACTACTATGCTAATGAACAAGTCTGTTAAATTTTCTTTGTAAATCCAAAATGTTTATTTTTAGCAATAATATAAAAAATTACGTCAAAACATATTAGTGTATAGGCTTAATTTTTAGTGATATATATATATATAATGTTGATTATATTACGTTTGTTAGAAAGATTGTTTAAGTTCATATTACTACTTTTTTTTTTTTGATTTATCGTAATGGTACCACATTATATTTTTTTATTATTTAGTCTTTAATAAAATCAATCAAGAAAATGTGTTCAAGAACAAATAAAGATCTGTAAAAAATTATTAAAAACAATATTTTACATTTCATCTCAAATTTACAAAGTGATAAAGATTGAAATATTAGCTCTAAGATTGTTATTTTTGTTTGGTTTTTCCAACTGTGTTCCCCATTGCCAATGATCTTTCACTATGCAGCTGCATGAAGACATAACATCACAATAATACCCTAGTGAATTTTTTGTATGATACTTGTACTGTTTTGTAGAATTTGGTTACTCTAAAAAAAAAAACATTTGACTATCATGTCTCATTCTTTTTTTGTGTGATTTGATGCACCTATATTTATTAACTTTACAAAAATCTAATTTATTTGTTTTTATATTCAGACATTAATAAGTATATATTTGAGTATTCTGGTTTTTTTTCTTATACAAATATAAATGTATTCAATAAATTTATAAATAATTGGACTTTCAAATTCTGTTTTCTCCAGGTGCATTAAAAATTTTGTTGTAAAGGGAACTAAAAACATTTTTTATTGTTTTTGTTAACAGTTACAGCTTGGCACACAGTTATCTCTCCTGAACCTATCACAAGAAATGTTGTTATCCTGATGTTCTTCCGCGGCTGTCTCGCTCTTATTAGCTGGTTCTACCACTGGGCCCTAATCCAGCGGAAGTTTTACACAGTGAAGCGGTCAGCATCATGTAAAGATCTGAGTAAAGAGAAATGATATCAATGGGATAAACTATTTCATTTATGTCTCGTAGACCTGTTGTAAATATGTGTTGTCTAACTTGATTATTTTTTATTCAATTTAAAAATTCTAATATGAATTTACAAAGATTTTAAAAAAATAAATGTGTATTGTGTATTGTTTTCACACTCCCATATTGGCCTTGACATTTTAATATATATATATATATATATATATATATAAATATATATAAAATGTTAATAATTATTTTATATTAATCTTATTTTAAAGGATAATGTAGTATTGAAAAATGCAATACTTTTAAATTGTTTCTTTTACTGGTTTCAAAGTAATTTTAGAAAATTAATTTCCTAATTTTATTTCAATAATGTATTAAATACAAACAGTTTTGAGATTTATTGAACAAGTAATATATATCAATATAAAACGTTTATTACAAGCTGACAGTCTTCAGTCAATTAATAGATAATATCAAGGGGAAGTAACTGTTAATCGAGTTCATGTTTAATTGTCTTGTTTCCCCTGCATCAGTGAAAAACAATACAAATATAAGCCAGTAACGAAATTTCAAAAAGTCATACTGTTACAAAGTAACATATGAAAATTATACACATAAACTATCACTGAAATATTTTAACACTTATTTATCTTTAGAATATATATTATTTTTTTTATAAATGCTATACACAACGTTATTCAATTTAATTATTTTTCTCTTTGTTTTTCTTTCTGGTCACTTACAGTAAAGTTGATATAAAAACCAGCTTCTCATTATGAAGTTTGATTTATAAATGTGTGCTATATCTGCCAAGTACAATAATGTGTATTGTGTTTAATCAATATAACCCTTGTCTTCTTTGAAATATTCAAATGAATATGTGTACATTTTTTTTTGTTTCTATTTCACCGAATATTTGTTTTGATTTATAGCTGAGTAAAAAAAAAAAAAAAGAAATTATTCATATATTTAAATGTGGTGAATGGTGAAAATCAAAATAAAAAAATCTCTGTATTATTTCATTGCATTGTCTGTCCCAAACAAATATAATTCCCTGTTTTTGATGTCTTGTATTTATTGTCAAAAAGGAAGAGGAGTAACTATTACATGTAACATTGAATAAAAGAAATCAGCAGATGAAAAAAAACAAGATATATTTGTCAGTTTTATTTTATGATAAGGAGAAATTAACAAGAAGAATTACATGACAGTGTACTTTTTGATGGGTGAAAAAAAGGAATGCAGAACTTTTAAATAACTTTTTAAAAGTGAAATGTAAAACACATAATACTTCAAGGACATCAGTGTATAAATAATAGGTAGCTTTCTTGGGCTTGTTATTTCCTTTGTAGTAAGAAAGTAAAATGTGAATGGATTTTGATTGATGGCTTGATAAGCTTTAAAAAAAAATGTCTGAACCTATGAATATTTATTATGACAGCAGAGGCGTAGCGAGGGGCAAGGCAACTTGCGCCTGGGGCATTTTACCTTTTTAATACCTTTTTAGCGCCCCCCCCCAGCTACGCCTCTGTATAACAGGTAAATGTTAAATACTCTTTTACTACTTGGCTTGTTTTTCAAGCGCACTAACAGCGTGGAAAGCAAAATAAAAAGTATTCAGAGCTCTTTGCCACATTGGGACAGACTCTTTCGGTTATTCACCATTAGACTTATATAACAAAAATTAACCCTGCAAAGACTGACTACGTAGAGTTGAAATTTAAAGTACAAAGAATATTATTTGGTATCAACAGTGATTGTAGTGGATGTTATTGAGCCGGATATGTATGCTGTGTCCCGATTTACATGCTGTAGGTTACGGATTCAATTTCCGGCATGCCCCATCCACCGACCTTATATGGAACAGGTTGTGCCTTCATAGCCATTGCACTATCAGTTACGGTGAGGGGATGAAAGAACGGTACAAAATGAAATAAGAGATAAAACATCTCATCCTTACAGGAACTTAACAAGAAAGATGGATTACATAATTTGTTTACATAGTATTGGCGCTTTAATTGTGAGCTCAACCATCGAGGCACAGGAAACGAGTTCGAATCTCAGGGACTACAAACACCTAGTGTCTCGGTACTCATTGTCATTTCGTTTACAGAGAGGGGGCAGAAAGGCCACCAAAAGTGATTTAACTTTTGATTGAGACATTACCGCTCAATGACTTTATATTAAGAACAACTTAAAATATTCATTTCAATGTATAACTAACGTAATCATCCTGTCAGTATCGTAGGGTGTGTACTTGCGGGTTGCGCGGCAGCACAGAATATCGAACTAGGAAGGGGGCACCGAAATAGCGATGTTAAATGTTTTTTGCCCTTTTCAGATTGGGAGTAAGGCGCCAAAATTTTAACTCACAATTGGTTCCACACTAGCTAGCTACGGCTCGGCATCTTTTAGATATCTTTTGATTATCCTACAAAACTAGATCACCACATTGATACCAGTGCTCTTATGAAATAAACACACGCTGCTCAACATACACCACACAACATACACCACTCAACATACACCACTCAACATACACGACTCAACATACACCACTCAACATACACCACACAACATACACCACTCAACATACACCACACAACATACACAACTCAACATACACCACACAACATACACCACTCAACATACACAACTACACATACACCACACAACATACACCACACAACATACACCACTCAACATACACCACACAACATACACCACACAACATACACCACTCAACATACACCACACAACATACACCACTCAACATACACCACTCAACATACACAACTACACATACACCACACAACATACACCACACAACGTACACCACTCAACATACACCACACAACATACACCACACAACATACACGACTCAACATACACCACTCAACATACATACTACTGCCTACGAATGTTCCCATGTCAGAACTTAAATTTCGTCAGCCAGAAAGATGACCCTTCTTCTGGGAACCTCAGCTAAAATGATTTAATAGTTAGGGGTTGTCAAAGAGTGTTCACGTTTTTAAAGTTTTTTAGGGAACCAAAGTTTACAAGTCGCAGTCTTTACAGTTGTTTTTTTTTTTTTTGGTTTTTTGTAAATTATCTCAACTGAAGTGAGCTTCGAATGTAAGTTTGCCCCCAAATGCAACTTTACTTTGGGTCTAAAAATGTGTCTTTTGCTCTTTCACCCTAAAGTACCTTTGCTGTGGGCACCTAAATGTACTTTTACATTGGGTTCAAAACGTACTTTTACCTAGTGCTCCAAAATTTACCTTTTCCAAGTGTCCTGCAATGTAATTTTGCCTAGTGCCCTGTTGCGAAGTACTCCTAAAAATGTTGCGAGGTTTTTTTTATATACTTATAGTAGATGTTCCAACAACAGCAAACAACACTAATATACTAAGTCGACTCAAGTTGAAAGTAATAATAATAATAATTAATTCTTCAATATAACTACATGAACATGAAATGACATACGATGATGAACTCAGGAGGAGTACAATAACTACAATCTAGATACAAACTACAACATGCATCCGCATACTACGATGCCCGAAGCTAGACTGATTTCACAACTGCCAAAATAAAACAGGTGCTCCCCGCTGTTGGTTGTAGTATACCGTACGATGCGGATGCACAGGGGCGCCCAGAGCCAACACGGGCCCCAAGGCAGGACATCATTGCGGGCCCCTTGTCAAAATACAGTCAATTCCGGATATAGTCATACAAAGAGTATATACACAAAGTTTTACATTAAAATTATTTTACTTTGCCCCCGTTAATGCACTATCGCCGATAAAGTTACACAAGTTTAATAATGTAATTTGGTGGAACTGACTTTTACGACATGCAGAGAGAAAGCTACAACAAAACTTTGCGGTCTTTTCTTCTTGCAAACACTTCAATTATATTGTTGTAGTCAATCGTTCTTGCAAGTCGACATTCCACTGTCAGCATTCCAAGGCTGGTTAGGCGTTCTTGACACACTGTCGATCTCAGAACATTTTTAACTCGGGCCAATGTGCTGAAAGATCGTTCTGCTTGAGCAACGGTAACCGGAAGTGTGCAGAGAATACGTAGCATAATGACGTTTGGAAACAGTATATCGATTTGCAAATTATGTAAAAGGTTCAGCAAGTCAAATGGCGACAAACTTTTCTGCCCGAGGTTTGCAACGTGTATTGTTTTCAGATGCTCCAACTCATTCAACAGATCGGCGCTAACATCAACAATATATTTATCCGCCAGGTTCATGGCTGCGATGATGACGTCTTCTGTATCCATATCATGATATCGTGTTGTTAAATTTGCAATCACACAGTCAATCACGACGTAGAAAACGGAACGCTTGAAGTATTCGTGTCGATCCTGCTGATCATCATTGTCGTCGAGAATTGTTCTGTCTGGCAATTGTCGTCTTCGTTAGCGTTTGGTCTCTGCCAAACATAGGGACTGCTCAACACCGCAGCTCTCAGCGACAATATCTCATCCCACTTGGATCGAAGCAGTTTTAAGTCGCCAATGAGGTCACGAATATTAGCAACTTCGACATCAAGAGTTGCTTCTCTTGCATGCAGCAGCAAATTTCTAAAATTGATAGCTTTTAAAATTTTCAACCACAGCGATGCCATCAGAATTGATTCGGAAGAAGACAGGTATGAAATCATGCCGGCTGCACCAGAGCGAGTCTCTGGTGTCAAATTTAGTGCTGCACTTGGGTAAGCGCCGTCATTATACCTGTTAAATGCGCTGCGAAAGGCTTAACACTATCGACACGAGCTGACCATCGCGTTTCTGACGGATTGTGAAGAGAGTATCCGATGCCACGTCAAAATTTCCCATCTCTGCGGACAGCTGCTGAAAAGATTGTACAATTTCTGGACTGCTGCGAAGAATGTTATCACTTGTGCACAGCTCTCGCCGAATGCACGCCACACAGGTTCAAACTATGGCAGCCATATGGTGAGAACGTTGCCAAAGATAATTATAGTTAGTTATGAATAGATTTCCATAGAAATATTATAAAATTCTATTCAAAACTCTGTTTTTTTCCAACGGTACCGCTTCATCTTCATTCTATGACTAATTCTATGATGGCACACATCATACTAAGATTTCAAGTAATGTCTAAAAATAGTTATACACCAATTCACACTCGGATTGGTTTATGAGATCTAACGAGCCTCAGCAGTCGACTGAATTTTCAAGTTTCGTTCGGATTGGCTGCTATCGGCTGTCATCGACGTACCCTCAATAAACAATGAGTCGTGAAGAAATTAACATGTTCGGAGCGGCCGGGCCCCCTTACAGACGCGGGCCGCCTTGCAATGACTGCCATGATCCCCCACCCCTCGGCGTACCTGCGGATGCAAGTTGTAGTTTGTATCTAGACTGTAGTTATTGTACTCCTCTTAAGTTCACCATTGTATGTCATTTCATGTTCATGTAGTTATATTGAAGAATTAATTATTATTATTATAAAATGACGTATACACTAGTACTCAAAATAAACTACAGCGCGAAGGCGGAATGACGCCATAGAGACTGTGGTGGGCGGAGCCTACCAATTTGCTTCATCAAAATTCGACTATACTATTTCGCGACATGTCCCAAAATCTACCTTTTCCAAGAGCCCTGCAATGTAATTTTGCCTAGGACCCATATTATCTTTCCCTAGGGCCTCAGCAAGTTAAGAAATACTCTTTATGCATGTCTGTGCTTACATCCTGTCAAGTCCAATCACAGAAACGCAGATTACCTCTTTCTAACCCCACAACATTTCAATAACTTGTGTGTACCCGGCATCACTTTACCGTGACAAAGTCTGTTACAATGTTAGGGTAAGTATTGAGAAAGTGCTCGTTAATAATTCTGTTATGGTTATTAATGCAGCTCTTGTGGATATTTGTGTTGTTCCACTGTGCAGATCGTCTGGTTAGCCGACTCTACAACAGGCAACATAATTATAACTACATTTCCCAAAAGAATAACCACTAAAGCGTTTGATAAACTAGAAAAAAGAAGGATGAAATACTTTAGCAAGCACTTGTTAAATATTGATTTACCTCCCTTGGTTTAAAAAAAAAAAGCATTAAAATGAAGTAAAGAGATAATTATTCAAAATCGATCGATTAAATATTTTTTTTCTTTTAATAGAACAGGTCTGGTACAGGCGGCCCTGGACTTTCACACAATTTGCTATTTCGAACCCATTGAGCCCCCCCCCCTTCCCACCCAGGCCAAATCATCAATACATAATTTATGTTATAAAGTTACAAAAAAGACTGTCAAACTGTTTTTTTTCATAATGTGAGCCCCCCCCCCTCCCCAGCATTTTTTGCTGGTTGCGCCACTGCATATATATATATAAACACGCTGAGTGATTTACTTGAGTTTTATGTCGAAATTTCAACTTAAGAGTGATAATGTAGCGACTGACGTACATCCTATGAACCTTTTTATTTGTACAGATTTATGTATCCCTATATTTCAAATTTCACATTTCATGAGATATTTTGAAATCCACGTAACTGACTTGCAATTAAAACAATTAGCCGAATTATTAGAGCTAACACAAGGGCTATTTTTATCGAGGCTTTTTTAGAGTTACTGGTCTTTGTTGACAATGTTGTACCTCCTTCATTCAGTTCGTCAAAACATTCAAATTTTAAGTAATCTTTATTAAAGCAATTCGACTCAGTGTTATAAAACGCCGAATGCGTCTTGCAAAAACAAATTAAGACATTGTTGGTTGATGGTTGTGTTAGAAAATGAAACTTAATTTCTTTCTGAACATTTGTATGCGTGCACCATTCAAACGAGCTCAACTCTGAATAAATTGTTTCTTGTATATGAGACTGATTTTGTATCAACATATCATATGCGGCTTGAGTGAGATTTTTGTCAAAACCTTTGTCCTTATATTTTGTTAGTCTATGTTGAGATATTTCCCAAATGTTTCTCGCTATAGATGTGAGTTGTCTTCTGTATTGAAAGTAAATAAAATCTTCCGAAGTTGAAGTGATAAAGTCATTCAAAAACGTTGAAATTGAGAAATTGTGTTGAACCTCTGCGCTGTGCACTGAATAGATTGGTTTGACCAGGCCTATTACATTTAGGTGAAGGTTGGTCTTTACGTAACGTATCATATAGTCCAAAAGGTCATCCTGTTCTGTCCGATTGAGTACACTGAGGTCATATGGTACACCCAGGTACAGAAAGTCGAACCCTTGACAGCTGCCGTCGACATGAAGGTAATAGCCATGCTTCAGGGAGCACCTGACAATCTCACACATAGGTACGCTTAGAATTGCATTGTGCGATGTGTCGCATCTCGCTTCAGTCCAAGACAGTTTGTCTGACACTAAAGAAGAATTATTGCCTGAAGGTATCAACCGAACCTCATTAAGGAGTATTTTGCTAGACGTTTCATCCGTTTTAAGCTGAGTGACGGTGGGACGGCAGATCTGACATAGCGTGGAGTTATAAATGACGTGTTTCAGTAACAGGTAAGGTACAAAAGACCGACATTGTTGTTGTAGAACCATAGAATTGCTACAGAGGCTCACACTGTCTGGGATACAACGGTTGACTATTAGGAATTCAGCAGGGGGGTTGTATGAAGGTAAGTGAAGTTTGTAATCTTTTAACCTTTGAGCCATATATGTTGCTCCCAAGGTGCTCAACTCCATTCTGATCTCCCACATTGCACCAGAACTAGGGCCTCTAGGTATGTTGCAATTATAAACATCCTTATTTGCAAAGACTAAACCACTATTGATGTCTGTTACTGGAACATTTTTAATAATATCAACATAGGAATCTTTATTAATGATCGCTTTATTTGGATTGATCTGTTGTGGACAGCCTGTAATAGCTAGAGAGTTGGCCATCTCCAAACAATCAACATGTAAGTTCAACATGTGTCCGAATGTCGACAGACTTTGTTCGACTACATGTGGACATTCTGTAGAAATGTCTTCACAACAATTTCTGTAAACAAGACATTGTACGTGACAGGAACATTCTAGAATATAGTTATAATGTAGCTGACCACAGCGCTTTCGGCATGAATGTCTTATTTGGTCTCTCCATGTACTGGTAAAACTTAAAAAATATTCTTCAACCTCTTCTAAAGAACTGTCACTGTTAAAAGCATGCATATTAAAGCTCATAATAATGAAATGAATGCTTAGGAAAAAACGTTCCATGGTCTTTTTAGTGTAAGTATTCACAAATTCCTCTTAGTCAAAACACCTTCATATCTGTAAGAAATAAAAACAAAATCTTCCAAATTACTGTCACATATAAGCACTAATAATGAACTTTTACATCAACAAACTAAAAGCGTAGGAAATATGTTTGTTTGTGCAGCAAGAAAATCCATTACGATGAATTGGAAACCACCAAACGTTGCACACCCCTCATTTATATACTGGTAAAAGCATGTGACTATTAAGTTATTAAAATGTTTTGAAGTGGTGTAATTTTCTCTAATTAATTCGGCAACTATTTATCTAGAGCAGGGCTTCTTAAACTTTTGTAATTCACGACCCATTTATGATTGCGAGTTTCTTGACGACCCAATACAAATATGAAAGAAAAATAAATTAATATTTTTTGATGATTTGTTTATTAGGTTGAATTGTATTTTTATCTCTCGCGACCCCAGAATTTTGCTACGCGATCCCAAATGGGGTCGCGACCTATAGTTTAAGAAGCCCTGATCTAGAGCGCACATGTGGAAGATATTTAGCCCAACTATTTTCTTGATGATTTTTTTTTTTTGTCAACTAAAAATTTAAGTCCTAAGTCTTTAACACAAGTTGGCCTACTTAAAAAAAAAGAAACTTACTTTTTACATGAAGTCAGTTGGTGAACTCTTAAGGTTAACTATACATGTTTTGATTGGCAAACAACTTTTCGAATAGTTTTAATCTTCTACACCCCTTATTTATAGAGAAATGCAATGTCAGAAGTTGGGCAAAATACCGATATCTGAAAAAAAAACATTATACTTCTCAGATCAATACGAATTCCGCGTAATTATAGACTGTAGAACTTCATCTTGTAACAGAGAATGTCAAGACGACTAAGTGAATTGTAACAGAGAATGTCAAGACGACTAACTGGAAGTACTTAAATTTATTCTAATGTCAAGAAACAAAGGTTTAAAGTTCTGGACTGCAAAGTGAAACAAAAAACCGCACCTCGTGACCTTTCGTTTTTCAGAGACTGCCAGCTTGACTTCGTGTGACTTGTTGCAGTTTTCTTTTTGCGCTAGAAGCACATCCGGTATAACTTGACTCAAATATTGGGAGTTTGTTGTTGTTGTTGTTGTTCTTTCATTGTCGTGAAGTTTTTATATTCGCTGCCATAATAGTTTTTAAATACAAATTTTACTATAGGGGAAAAAAAATCAACATATACCGTTTTTTTTTTAATTTAAGTGCACTAGGCATGTGTAGTTGAAGTAGCATACACAATACATAATACACAATACACAATTGCATAATACATAACACACAATACATAATACACAATACATCATACACAATACACAATAATACACAATGATACACAATAATACACAATAATACACAACGCACAATAATATACAATTCACAAATGAAGAATGTTGGGGGATGAGGGTTTATAATCTACCGATGATTATGATTTTATCAAATCTATTTTATTGTGCGTGAATGCTGGCTTATAGCCGCGACTCTCAACCGGTGGTACATGTGTTTATGTAAAATAAAATAAATCAGCTGTAAAAATCATCATTAATGTAAACTATAGTGTGGGACAGAGGTGTGCGGATCTTGAAATTTAGCGTCCGCGTCCGTCCGCGGATTTCTACCAATGATCCGCGTCCGCGTCCGCAGAATCTTACAACATTGGTCCGCAGTCAGTCCGCGCGTCCGCATTGCTGAAATTTAGCTGTTTAAATGACTTGAAATTTTTTATGGTAACGCTAAAGAAGATCCGCGTCAGTCCGCGAGTCCGCAACTTAACCATACGAAGCGTCCGCTGTCAGTCCGCGGATTCGGAAAAGTCTGCGGATCTGCGTCCGCAAGCGGACGCGTCCGCTGTCCGCTCATCTCTGGTGTGGGAGGGAGCGCATGCTGGAACCAACAGACTGACTGGCTGTACTTAGCCGTGAGCAGTTGTTTTTTTTTTTGCCCATATGTTATCCATATAAACAGTCATCATAGACGGTGGGAATGTTCGTAATAATAGATGAAATGAGATCAGATCCATTAAGCAGAGAACATGTTTCAACAAATGTCACGATCATATTCAGAAGATCTCGACACTCTCCATAAATGGAGCTAGTACACTGAAACACAAATTTCACTGCAGGCGGGGGGAAAAAGTTGATCTTTTCAAGAAACATAATCTTTCTGGAAAATTGGACACACTCCGTTTCATGAGAAACTCAAAGCGTACATCTTAATACGGAATACATGAGAAGTTAGACATTATTTGTTTCCCACTATTAAATATATCATTTTATACAGAAGAAAATAAAATTCTATTTATCAGTTTTTTAAATGAATTAGTGAAACGCTAGAGCAATTTTGTAACATAGTTTTTATATTTATTTATTTTTTTTATGAAAGTGGTACGCTGTAATAAAAATGAACAATTTCTGATCCACTGAATAAATTTCTAACTTTAGTGAACCAGAGAATATAACCTCATGAATTTAGTGGACCAGAGAATATAACCTCATGAATTTAGTGGACCAGAGAAAATAACTTCACGGATTTAATGGAGCAGAGAAAATATCCCAGAACCAGAGACGAATAACCATTTGTCCAAGAGTTGACTAATTTCAGGGTTGTGACTACAACTGCGAGTGGCCATTTCCACCGGTTGTTTCGCCACTTCCCCATCGCCACAGGACTTGAGGAGAAAGTTTAACAAAATTAATCTCAGCATGATGGGGATTCCAGTCAGAAAGTATGTGCATAGAGCTAGTCTCACTGTCTCGGTATCATAGGTCTTGTCTGCCAGTCTCATTGTCTCGGTATCATATGTCTTGTCTGCCGGTCGCACTCTCTCGGTATCAAATGTCTTGTCTGCCAGTCTCATTGTCTCGGTATCATATGTCTTGTCTGCCGGTCGCACTCTCTCGGTATCAAATGTCTTGTCTGCTAGTCTCATTGTCTCGGTATCATATGTCTTGTCTGCCGGTCTCACTGTCTTGGTATCAAATATCTTGTCTGCCAGTTTCACGGTCTCGGTATCATATGTCTTGTCTCCCGGTCTCACTGTCTCGGTATCATATATCTTGTCTGCCAGTTTCACGGTCTCGGTATCATATGTCTTGTCTCCCGGTCTCACTGTCTCGGTATCATATATCTTGTCTGCCAGTCTCACTGTCTCGGTATTATATGTCTTGTCTGTTTATCACGGCGACCTACGAAGACTTTGCCAGCTATAATGAATGCATGTGTCTTCTATTGAAGGCCCAGTCCATCGTGCCCTTCATAACTCTAGACTCTCAGTTCATACTCCGCCTTCCCGACCGTTGAATCCTTCAGTCGTCTTCGTACGCTTCGACTGCCTAGAGTAGTCTTAGCATGCTGGATGAGAAAACTACTAAAGATTAGACGCCCTGTTGAAGCCGACCTGCTGAAGCTGCTGCCAGGGGTGTGCTTTTTAAAGTTACCGAGAGTCACGCTGGGCTACACCATACACAGTATATACTACATTGTACCCGAAAATACATTTGAATTATTTATTTTGCTGCGTCTTTATCAGCTATAGTTGTTGTTTTTTCATTACCGCTTTAATTTGTACACAAATTTTAAATATATGTGATTAATGTCAGCACAAACAAAATTAATTACAAAATAATTATAAAAATTCAAAAGATAAAAGACACTATAGATGGCGATTTGTTTATTTTCATAGTGTTGTAATTCAGTAATAAAATAACAAAGCTAAGCATTTGGCAAATAGAACTAAGCGTTTAAATTAAAAGAGCTAAGCTTTTGATGAATAGATCTTCTGTCAGAACCGTGGGAATTTTTCCTGGTGAAATTTGTTTTCCATGTAGTCCCAGAAGTCCAACCAGCTTTAAGTGAAAAGTTTCAGCCTGCATTGAGTTGGGGAAGTAAAGGTCAAGCACATAATCCCTTCATAAGCTGAGGTTATAGAAACATGAATTCTACACTTCATCTGCCGTGATGGCCTGCTAGAGAACTCTACTTTTTTTAAATAAATAGAGCTAAGCTTATTATCAATATATCTAAGTAAATGTTGATCAGAGCTAAGATTATGGGTCATTCCATGTCAACTCAACCAATTTTTTGACAATTGTTCACCCGACCCCCTCAGATCTTCCTGAAATTTTCAGGGCTTGTGGTACATTCACAGTTGAGTGATTCCTAAAAATTTCAGGCCATTTGGTCAAAAACTTTCTGAGATATGATTTTTTTAATTTTTAGGGTTGTCGCGAGTGCGCGTGACATTTACATTTTCGCGATATTTGAACGTGAATATTTCAAAAACTAAAAGAGGTATCAGGCTGAAATTTTTAGTATTTACTCATTGTTTTGTCCTAAGTTGAATTAAATATTTATCTTAAGTGTAGCTTGCACAAAGAATGCCCTAAAAATTTCCAAACATTGCACTTCAGACAGTTTTCATCAATATTTGACTCGGTATAGCCAGAACCTATAAGACATGAAATGATGTTTATTATACATTTAGTAAGTACCATATATGTGTTTATTATTTTGATAGAGAATTCCTGTTAATCAATAATAGTGTACTCATGGTGGGCCCCTTTAAGCATCATGGTCATCCATTTTTGCACTTATTGCGACCCCCAGATGACCATGTGGACAGTAATTCACACTTTCATATTTTGCACACTTGTTAACCTTGGCAAGTACTAGCTATGGTGAAAATTTCATGTTGGTGTAGGACAAAACAATGAGTAAATACTGAAAAATACAGCCTGATACCTCTTTTAGTTTTTGAAATATTCACGTTCAAATATCGCGAAAATGTAAATGTCACGCGCACTCGCGACTACCCCTAAAAATTAAAAAAATCATATCTCAGAAAGTTTTTGACCAAATGGCCTGAAATTTTTAGGAATCACTCAACTGTGAATGTACCACAAGCCCTGAAAATTTCAGGAAGATCTGAGGGGGTCGGGTGAACACCACTGGTTGAGTTGACATGGAATGACCCTTATGATAAATAGAGATAAGTAAATGATGATCAGAGCTAAGATTATGCATGTGTCACAGTGGTATCAAGTTTCTTTGTATGAATAAAAGCGTTGTCCTTCATGTTGATTGATTCAACGTAGCCCTGAATACAGTTACCTTGAAAAAGTAATTTGCTAACCGATGCAGCTCACCCAGACAATCGTGTTATATAATAATTTATAGAAATGTTAATACCGCTCTACTAAATTTATGTCTCTTTAACAAAGTGTACTCACCTTTAAGGAGTCACCGCCATAGTTTTCTAACCTATATAAATAATAGCTGTCCCGCATCTGAGTTACATCGAAAGTAGAAATGAAGAACGTCGTCTCGATTTAATAAGTTTTTTTTTTTTTAATCTTTAGTTTTGAATAGTTTCTGCGGTTTTCAAAAATGAAACCCAAAAACCAAAATGTGAAATGATTCCATTTAAATATTAGTTGTTTTTTTTTTCTACAACATATTGCATATTTAAATTGTAATAAAATAATGAAAAAGTCGGATCTGTCCGAAACTAAAAATAACCTAGCCTACCGATCAAGGCTAAGGGAATATAACTCTGTGCAAATGTTTTGCATGGTACATCTAGTACACATATTTAAGTTTTGAATAAAGTATCTACAGTCAGATAATGCACCAAAATTTTAATTTCCTTTCAAAGTTGCGCTCTACCGAAATTACTTTTCCACACACAACCTTTGAACAGACGGACATTAGTTGCCACCATAGAAATATAAGACCACCCTGGTGCACCTCATTGCACCCCATTGCACCCATTGCACCATATTGCACTACGGAGCGGCGAGAGAACCTCCTAGGCAATTTATATCAAATTTGTATCGTGTCGAAATGTCATGTGTTTATGTAAAAGCAATTATTTGAGTTTTGCTTACCTTCGTAATGTACTCTACAAAGTCAAATAAAACTTGCCCCTATATTCTGGTTCAATCGAATACAATGCAAGTCTTATCACGTATTCGTTGGTTTTTAAATAAGTGCACCAATCAAAAAAGCTAAATGTCAGGCCTGTTTTCTGTTTTTAAAATTCATTAGGTAAAGCAATGGACAGTAAATGAAATGCCCTGCAGGTGCCTTTGGTATTCAGATAAAAGCACATGTGTAAGTTGCATTTTATAAAACTACAAATTTCGCATAAGAAAGCTACATTTTCAGATAAGCTGCATTTCGCATCCATCCAAGATATGAAGTGACTGACCATCGAACCATTTTCTGAAGAACTTAGGTTAATATTTAACGCATGATTTGAGTTTAGTGTAATATTTCTTTCAATAGTAAATGTGTTTAAATATGTAGCGTACACTTTACATACTCAATAGTTGAGCACGATGCGTTGAAGTAACGGGTTAGGTGTGAAAGACTGACACATGCTTTGTAACATGAATTGTTACAGAGACTAGTACTTGCCGGCACACAATCCCCTGTTAGTGAACCCAAGCAGTTGAATGTACGGAGGCGAATGAAGTGAGATATCATCTAATAGCTGTCCACTCATTGATGCGGTTCTACGGTTGATGAATGGGCATTACAATTAAATATCTCCATGTTAGCGAACACAAAGCCCGTTGAGCTGTCACTGACCGGAACGTTGTTGAAAATATCGAGAAAGGAGTCTTGATTGATCCCGCGATGTGTATAGTTTGTCTGATGTGGACAGCCTGCGATGGTTAGCGTGTGGCTCAACTCAAGACAATCCACAAATGTTCCAACTTTATGTTGCCTTCTTTCACCGCGTGTGGATATTTTATAGAAATATCACCACAACAGATTCTGTAAACTAGACAACTGTCATCACAAGAACAAAGTACTCTTGAATCAATGCTACACCCCTCTCTGCATGGTAGTTGACAACCTGAATCAGCCGAACGGTCTCCAAAGATCGCCGATAATCTTTATGGTTGGTCCACTCATCTGGGTCAGCATCCAGGAATCCAGTCTGAAGCTCCATCATGTCAAAGACTTTGGCGACACGAAGTCCTCGAGCCTCCTGTTGTTGAAGGATTCCAAACCAACAGAGATTAGCTTGATGTCCTCTGGCTCCTCATTACCGCTTTCATTCATGGAATTTACCATGCATCTTTTTGTTTCCGCCGATAACTGATCATCGAAGAATGCCAACCCAACCAATTCAGGGGACAGGTACCAGAGGTGATTTGAAAACTTGTTGGATGCAGCATTGGAAACAGCTCTGTTGATTCCGGGGTAGCTGAGAATTGATTGGAGCAAGAGCATATCAGATTAGCTGCCAGATTAGCCGTGAACCAGGTTCTCATGTAGACAGTACAATAAAGTTGCACAGCTCTTTGAACATCCATATCTTCAGGCTGTACAGAACCTTCGACATCCATCGAGCATGGTGCATTGCAACAAGAGCAATGAAGTGCACTCCTCTTTCAGGCACGACTCCAAGAAATAGCAGAGCAAGTTCCAGGAACTCTCGATAATCATCTGATGGCTGCTTCTCTTGATATATATATATATGCTTCTGAGCAAATTCAATCAGAGAGTTGTGCACATCTTCAAGCAAAGTAGACACGTCTGAATTTGTCAGTGATGTTTCATAGTTTGCTCTGTCAATGAACTGCCAATGATCCTTGAAGCGTTTGAATAGCACTAAGCAGAACCTTAGGAGATGAAGTGGCACCTAGACAGACTTGGAAGACTGCGCCCAGAATCAGTTCCATAATGTGATGTCTGCAAAGCAAGTGATAGAAGACCTCGCTGAAGTTTTTGCTCCAGCAGGATGCAGGTACCATTAATCCGACCAGTGTTGGAACTAGTAGTATCAAAGCACATGCCTATGTCTTGCAGAGCTAGAAAGACAGCTCCGGCATGTGCAGCACCAGTTCCGGAAGGCAGTTTCGCAACAGTTAACAACTGTGATACTCCTTTCCCAGAAACAATTACAGGAAGTCTGTCGATGCATTCTTTATTTGTGAGATCCGGAATCAACTTTCCATCCCCATGCACAACCATAGGATAATCAGCTTGGCACGTTGCCAATAGTTTCTAGGTGGTGTAGGTAGGCCTATACTGTGTTGCTAATAGTTTCTTTGTCTAGGCCGGTGGTCTGCAAACTTATCAGCCAAAGAGCCAAATATGAACATTACACCGATTTAAAAAAAATTGGGAGCCAAATATGCTTTTATTACACTAAATAAGGAGTACACTAAATAAGTTGTATACTAAATAAAACTAAATGCCAGAGCCGCACTTAAGGAACCAAGGAGCCACATGCGACTCCGGAGCCGCACTTTGCCGACCACTGGACTAGGCCTACTAGGCCTACTGTGTATTAAATTACCATTTCCAGGCCTATTTACATGTTTTATATGCTTAATACAGCAGTGTAGGACAATCCCCATAACTTGAATTAATATTATACAGTGTTATACACACAACAACAATGCAGTACACTATGTATTTTCATCACGGTCCAATACTCCTAAACTTTGACGCCATTGAGCTACAAGTAAACATGAACTGAATACCTTAATATTTTATTTTAAGAGTTTCTATATATAAACGAACAAAAATAAGGGGTGAGCGCAGAGATCTTTGAAAGTTCGGTTCTAAGCACCACCCTAATATATATATATATATATATATATATATATATATATATATATATATATATATATATATATATATATATATCACTATAAATAGATTCATTAAAATAAAAAACAGCGGTAAAATAAGAGAATAAACATTTACTAGTGTGTAAAATACATATACAAAAAAAGAATCATAATTCATCAAAAACATCATTATCATCAACATCAACAACATCATCATACCATTAACCGATGTGGTTGTTAAGGGAAGGGATGGACACATCAACAACCATATAGTTGACTATCCTGAGCGGATGTCTTTAATTCATTAAGACATCACTTCTAAAAGAATTCAAGAAAACAAAAAATCAAAAAATAAAAGTACGGTAACCTTTTAAAGAAACCTTAGCAGAGAAATTTATAAAAAAAATTATGATAAAAGGACATAGGATTTAAGTTTATAGATCAACAAGTAGTAAGATATGTTGATAGATAGATAGATAGATAGATAGATAGATAGATAGATAGATAGATAGATAGATAGATAGATAGATAGATAGATAGATAGATAGATTCATAAAATTGATGTTATTAAAACACACAGTAACAAAACAAGAGTGTTGTCATGATATCTCATTCGCGGATCGGAAGATTTTCCACCTTCTTTTCCCTTTGAACTTAACTCGTCAAGGCATTCACAGTGACTAAACGATAACAGGTAGCAATCATAAAAAGTCTCCGTCGTCAATAAACCCCTAAATAGACAAATGAAATTTTCGCTGAGTATTGTTGTAGGATGAGAAAAAGTAATGTTTCGTAATGATCGCATAAATATCTCACCGCTGCACCATTGTAAGAATTTAAATGCCGAATATGTATTGTTACTTTTAGAAATAACTTTATGTTTCCAAAGTTCAAAATCATTTTGAGAATAGGACAAATTAAGGAAATGGTTCGAGGAATTTTGACGAATGAAATGTTTGATAACAGAAACCATTGAAAATAGTGGTTTCTTGTAATAGTAGCTGAGATATTGTTCTGTAGGTAAAGAGCCGAAGTCCATCAATAGAGCTAAAACAGAGATGTTTTGTTGAATGTCATGGTTGTAGAATGAAAACGTCGGACTGACAACACCTACTAAATCAATATTTAAAAAAGTAATGAAATAATATGCCGCGTATAAAAGAAGATCATCAGATTTGCTTTTGTTCAGTGGCCATTGAACATTTGGTAGTCCGACATAGAGGACAATCCATTTTCTACAAGAACCGTCTTTATGGAGATAGAAACCTGACTTATCACTACAACGGATTATTGTGCACATAACATTTGTA
Organism: Bulinus truncatus; assembly: GCA_021962125.1. Taxonomy (NCBI): domain Eukaryota; kingdom Metazoa; phylum Mollusca; class Gastropoda; family Planorbidae; genus Bulinus; species Bulinus truncatus. The sequence continues at coordinate 2,226,138 of JAGDYQ010000093.1, read as the reverse complement.
ATTGTGGTATTATCGGACACGCCACATTCTGCTTGTTTCCATTCTTGATACGACATTGTAAGTAACAAGTTATTATGATCGGTTAGGTTAAGGTCAACAGTAAAAGCACCACCATAATGAAACGGAGCATTTGAAATAAACTTCGTTAAATTGGGTCGACACGTTTCACACAATGTTTCGTTTTGTATGGTGTTCTTCAATAAAAGATATGGTGTAAGAGACTGGCAGACCTGTTGTAAAATTACTGAATTGTTACAAGTACTGACTGTGTATGGGTTACAGTAATAACTTTCTGAAGGATGAAACGGATCTTCATAATACGGAGTATGGAATGTATAGTATTCCAGCTTCGCAACCAGTTCGTCATCTAGTAATTTTCGAATATGTAAACTTGTCTTCCATTTCACCCCATCTGTTGGTTTTGTTGGTAAGTTGCAGTTGAAAATATCAGTATTTGCATACACTAATCCTGTTGTTTTATCTGTTACTGGAGCATTGTTTAGAATACTAAAAATTAGATCTTTATTGATTTGCGTTTTTGTGTAATTGGTATGTCGTGGGCAACTTGTAATAGCCAAAACATTTGTAAATTCTAAACAATTCACTTCTAGGTTTATCAATTGATCAAATCTTTTAAGACCAGCCGTGGTCAGATCTGGACATTCAGTTGAAATATCTGCACAACAGTTTCTGTAGACTAAACATTTCGGTTCACATGAACATTCTTGATAATTATTAGAGACAGACGTCTCATTACAGAGATTTTTACAAGACGATATAAATTTTTTATTTAGATTTATGTGTTTGTTCCAAATTCTCTCAGCTTGGTTCAAATAACTGTCGCAGCTACTGGAAGCAATACTTGTGACCAAAATAATGCAGTAGTACTGTAAGAGAAGTGACAACCTTCTCATGTTTGCTGATATTTATTTTCAATGTATTTTTACAATTTTTTTCAATTGTCGCTTCTAGCATGATGTGTTGTTGCCTTGAAACAAATATTTACCTGTGATTGATAAGAAAGTGCATTTTAACATATTTAATGTTCATTAGCTAATGTAGAATAAAACAACAAAATAATGTATTTGTGTATATATATATATATATATATATATATATATATATATATATATACTTATATATATATATATATATATATATATATATATATATATATATATATATATATTAGGGTGTTCCAAAATAAAGAGGAAATTTTTTTTTATTTTCTTTGATTTAAACCCCACATTTGATTACCACAAAAAATATACTCAAAAATATAAAATTTCATAATTTTTAGATGAAATTTAGAGGTTGCACAAGTTCTCTAAAAATTTAGGTATGTTCTCCATTTACCACTTTTTTTCTTGAATATTGATTTAGAATTTCTTCGTGACCAAAGGGAGAGAAGAATGGGATATATGGCTGGAGTGGATAAAGCAAAACAGAAAAAAAAAGAACGGAAAGCTCAGAGAAAAAAGAGATCAGAGAGGTTATTGCAAAAAGTGAAAATGACCAGGAAACTCTACGTTCTCAAATGTCCAGCACGTTATTGCAATTTTCTTCTGACAGCAGTTCAGATGAAAGGGTCACTGAAGAAAATGAACACGATGAAGAATTTTTGATTAGTTCATCACAGAAACGAAGAAAATGTGCAGAAACTGCTTCAACAAATTCTGTTCTGTCCAAAGAAGTTTCTGCAGCATTAGATAGATCACAAGTTAGTGATCGTACAGCAGTCCATTTACTAGCTGCTACAGCTCATTCTTTACGGCGTGTGAAAGCTGAGATTAGGAAAAAAGAGCACATGAAGTTAAAGAATTGTTTGATACACAAGTACCATTAACTGTATATTGGGATGGAAAATTGCTTCCAGATCTCACAGCCAGGGGGAATGTTGAGAGATTGCCAGTGATTGTAACAGGACTGCAAATAGAGTGCTTGCTAGGTGTACCAAAATTGACTTCAGGGACAGGTGACAGTCAAACTAAAGCTGTAGTTGAATGTCTGAAGGACTGGGACATTTGTGAAAAAGTAGTGGCATTAAGTTTTGACACTACTGCAAGTAACACTGGGGATTCCAAAGTCTTATTCATCTTGCTTGCCGCCACCATATGATGGAAATTGTTCTGGAAAAAGTGTTCACCGCATTGAAGATAAGTGGGCCCTCATCTGGACCTGATATTTCACTTTTTAAACGATTTAAAGAGCAGTGGCATTTTAAGGCATTTTATGGAGAAGGGATCCTATGATACTGCAGATGGGATGACTGAAGGAGCACACTGCAGTTTGCAAATGACAATCTTCAAATTCGTCACCCACGAGATGATTACAGAGAATTTTTGGAACTGGCTGTCATATTTTTTGGAGAAACACCACCACGTGGGATTCATTTCCATGCTCCAGGAGCTGTACACAGAGCACGTTGGATGGCAAGAATTATTTATTGCTACAAGATGGAGATGTTTAAGAAGCAGTTTATGCTGAAGCCTTCTGAAGAACAAGGACTGTTTCAGTTCCTGTGTTTTGTTTCCAGTACTTATATGAAACTGTGGTTTCAAGCCCCACAGCCAGCAAGGGCGCCATTAAATGACCTACAATTTCTGAAGGATTTAGAAAAATATAACTCCGTTAATTCAGTTATTGGAAAAGCAGCAAAAAAGCTTTCAGTCGACATTTATGGTATCTAAGTGAAATTACAGTGGGCCTCGCTTTTTTTTTGATGAAAATATTGATCCCAAGCAAAAGGTTCAGATGCTTAAAAATATGCAAGAAAAAACCCGGATCTACAAATCGAGCTCAGCGTCTTGATTCCAATGGATTCTATGCAGACCAGTCCATCAGCTTCTTTGTTACAAACAACACAAAGGCATTTTTTCTCCATTCTTGGTTTGTCACATTCATTCCTGGAGATGTCCCCTGTAACATGGAGCAGCAACAATGAACATGCACAAAAGGTTGTAACCAATTTGAAAGTTGTTAATGACACAGCCGAAAGAGGAGTGAAACAGATTCAGGATTTCAATGAAGTTTTATGCAGAAAAGAAGACCAGAAGCAATTCTTACTTCAGGTGGTGCAAGAACACCGACGATTATATCCGGATGCAAAAAAGACCACAGTGGTTACTGGACTAGCAAAAAGCAGTCAGTGAATATGACGTCCATAAATAGTAAACACTTTGTTTTGTTGCATTCTATTATTTTATTTGTTTTGAGGTTGTTATTTCATGTTTAACACTAAACAATTAACATAAACCATTAAATTACTATTTAGTACCAAATCAATGTTTTCATTGCCTATGTGCAACCCCTAAATATTTCACGATTGTATTAATTTTTCCAGAAAACACTTTTTTTTCCTGGCAGAACACAATGCAGGTCTTAAATTTAGAAAAAATCGAATAAAAAAATTTTGGACCACCCTAATATATATATTAATAGATATATATATATATATATATATATATATATATATATATATATATATATATATATATTTATATCTATATTGTCATGGTATAGTTGTGTGTACTACGCACATATGTGTGTGTGCATGTTTGGAGCTTGGCCAACCAGGTCAATCTGAGATCACGGGGTCAAGTCTCTAGTTATTTCGACAGTATAAATATTATGTTTATTGTAAATAGGATTGTCTAAGAAGGTGATAGAGAGGGAAGTAGAATGTTCGAGTATGATGCAAGCAAATTATATAAAGAGGATGTTTTTAAGATACGGAAGTTCAAGTCAGAGAGAGAGAAGTCAGTCAGTTCCCCGGTCAATATAAATAGTGAAAAAAAGTATACAATTGCGTATCAAAGTGACAATATTTTGAACAATAAAGACCACTTAATTTGAAGAATTTCTTTTCTAAAAATAAAATATAAGGATACTATTTCTTACTGAAACTGGAAAATGGAAAAATATCTGCACAGGTTTTATTATAGTTTGCCCATCTGATTCAGTAGCTTTCAAAATGCTTAAAAAGAATAACTTCAGGTCGGTCGCAAAAAATTAAAATTTGTAGTTCTATAATTAATAGTATCTATATAAATAATAGTGGTGTGAGCTCTGCGTTAAATCGAAAGTAAAGAATTAATACAACAGTATTCCAGTTTAAAATCGTCAAACGTAAACAATAGTAATAAAAATCATGAAAAAATCAGATCTGTCCAAATCTAAAAAAAAAAAACCTAACCTACTGATTAAACCTAAGGGAATATAACTCTATGCAAAGGTTCTACGGAGTACAGCTATTATATATATATATATGATCAACACAAAAACATTTGTCAATGAGTGTCGCAATGAGTAAATATCTGAGATCTACTGGTCTAGTTCATGTGTATTGATCATTTTATGTAAAATCTCAAACTTAGAACGTTCTTTCACTCAGTAAAAAAATTGGAATTTCAACATTTTATTACTTTAAGCCATAGACTTTGGAATTAGAACGTCCAGAGTACTCCAGAGATTGGTGCGTACATTTTCCTAAAGGTTAAATGTCTTAATTAGTTATTTCTTAAAGGGACTGTGACTTAATTCTTAATGGGTCCATATCTTAATGAGTCTATATCTTAAGCGGTCTATGTCTCAATGGGTCTATATCTTAATGGGTTTATGTCTTTATGGGTCTATGTCTTAATGGGTCTATGTCTTTATGGGTCTATGTCTTAATGGGTCTATGTCTTTATGGGTCTATGTCTTAATGGGTCTGTGACTTAATTCTCAATGGGTCTATATCTTAATGGGTCTATGTCTTAATGGGTTTATGTCTTTATGGGTCTATGTCTTAATGGGTTTATGCCTTTATGGGTCTGTATCTTAATGGGTTTATGTCTTTATGGGTCTATGTCTTAATGGGTCTATGTCTTTATGGGTCTATGTCTTAATGGGTCTGTGACTTAATTCTCAATGGGTCTATATCTTAATGGGTCTATGTCTTTATGGGTCTATGTCTTAATGGGTTTATGTCTTTATGGGTCTATATCTTAATGGGTCTATGTTTTATGGGTCTATGTCTTAATGGGTCAATGTCTTTATGGGTCTATGTCTTAATGGGTCTATGTCTTAATGGGTCTGTGACTTAATTCTCAATGGGTCTATATCTTAGTGGGTCTATATCTTAATTCTTAATGAGTCTATGTCTTAAATCAAGACAATAGCTATATACAGTCAACAATCTTGGGGCGTCTAATGAGCTGCCGTGTGCTCTAGGTAATTTAGCCTATGGACTAACTATACGATGACACATAGTGATGGTGTTTTTGGTTAGACACTACAATGTGTCCAAAAAAATGTAGGCGCGCGATCCACATGCAGCAACATGTCAAATGCGGCCCGCAATTTGAGTTGAAAACTTACAAGCTGTATAGCTTTGAAATTGAAAAAAAAATGCAGTATTGAAAAACAAAATGCATGTCTTTTGAATGCATTGACAGTGTAAGATTTATTTTCCCTAACTTTACTTATAAAAGGTTCATTGTACTCGACTTCAACCTCAATGCACGCCTATAACAAAAACACTTGCTCACTGAATTAAATTATTGTATTTAAATATCATTTTTTTTTCAAAGTATAGGTTTTAATTAATATATATTGTCTACCATTGATCAGATATACTAAAATGTAGTACCTACGTATATAATGACCTACTAAGTTTATCCAATCAACATGAAGTACACATTTTTATTTGGTTTTCTTATAAAAGGCGGCGAGATTATAAAAGAAACTCTAAGTCATTAAACTATGACATACAGGTTTATAAAAAAAATGTGAATAATTCTAGGGAACAACAATTTTACTACCTGGAATCTATTAACTGTACTAAGACAATTTTGACCTGCTGATTCCAAATATGTCATTGAAAATTGTGTATCACGTCAGGTTTTAAGGTTATGTTAACATCTTGATGTACCATGATAACGCTTTATGGTCTTTAGAAATATAATGTCAATGCTTCTACATTTCTATACTATAACTACAATTTACATGGAAATAGAACAGAAGAAGCCAATATACAGTATCTAATGTACAAATAACCTCAGGTAATCCTATTACAATGCATTTTGAAGTCTGAAATAATTAGACGATGTTGTTTTACTTTTGCAAATAAGTGTCACACTCTCGCTGTAAAAACCAACAGAAATCACCCATCATGCTGCCATACCTCCCTTGATATCTGTTTTCCATCGTTGCTATTTCTTATGAAAACTTTCACCCTGTTCGTCGCTGACTGAACCTAGTTTGGGTGGGAAGAAACTGAGATGGGAGTACAGAAAGTGATTTTTTGAGGACATTCTGCATTCCATATTTTTTATGTTGTTAGTAGTCTCTCAACCAACTCTGCATAGTTCTCAGATCTGTGGTTTCCCAAAACGTTAGAACCCACAGCCACAACTGCATACAAGGCTGCCAATTGAACAGGTTGCAGCGTGTCTTAAAGGTGGGATCACGAATGACTTCACGAATTTGCGGTCTGGTGAACACGCCCGCACGTACCTTTGCTGGTGTTGAGTGGTCTTAAAAGCTTCTCTTAAAGATACGCAAAACCAACCTAATCCTTGTCCAGAACCTTCACAAAGTTTTTGAACAGTCCAGCTTTATGTAAAGAGGGAAAAGCAGCATTTTAGTAGGATCAACAACAGACTCGTACATTTTAACTGCCAGGTTCGTGATTAGAGCTTGCTGGCCAGTCTTTAACTGTGTAATGATTTATGTCGTCGCGGCTGTTCCACAGATAAAGAAAGCACATGTATCTTGTGTATTCCAGCTGCAATTCAAGAAATAAGGAAACTACTTTTAGATCCCCACAAAGGCACCAGTTATGATCCCTGCACTTGATAACGTTGAGGAGCAACTTCATAGAATAATATGTCTCATGTAATCCGACTGCGTGTGCTAATGGAATAGACGGCATTACATTCCCATTGTGTAGGAGAAGTGTTTTAAGAATAACTTTATTTGAATCTTTAAACAGACGCCAGTCTCCTGGAAAAAAACGCACAGTCCAGTTCTTTCATTAAACCGTTAAAGTCAGTACAATAACAGATACTGTCATTCTTGTCATAAAATTTAGCCAGCTGTACATGCCTATCACAAAAATATGAAATTGTTGTTCCGCTTTGTAACAAATTCCATTATTGTAAACGAGATCCAAGCTGTTCTGCCTTCTTCTTCGTTAACCCCAAATCCCTCACTAAATCGTTCAATTCAGCTTGGCCAATATGATGAGGTATCATCATCAAGAGGTTCATTATGCATCACTCTCCTGCTCCGTGTGACTATCCTCATCGCCATCGTCGCTTTCGCTATGAAGGCATACTGGAGGATTGAGAACTGGATTTTGTTCATGGTGTGGAACAGGATTTAAAGCAGAGTCACAATTTGGATAATGATTTGCTGATTTGTTAGGTTTTTTTGGAATATCAAGCAATATTTTTCATGCAAAAGAAGAAGTCCGAATGATGATCACTTTGCTATTACCATATCATTGGTTCCGCAAACGGATTAGTGTAATCAAATACAGAAACATGTCAATATGATGATAAAAAGATTTGATAGGGATAGATAGATAGATATTTGGATAGATGGATAGATAGATAGATAGATAGATAGATGGATAGATAGATAGATAGATAGATAGATAGATAGATAGATAGATAGATAGATAGATAGATAGATAGATAGATAGATAGATAGATAGATAGATAGATAGATAGATAGATAGATAGATAGATAGATAGATAGATAGATAGATAGATAGATAGATAGATAGATAGATAGATAGATAGATAGATAGATAGATAGATAGATAGATAGATAGATAGATAGATAGATAGATAGATAGATAGATAGATAGATAGATAGATAGATAGATAGATAGATAGATAGATAGATAGATAGATTTCAGAACTCATAAAATTGATGTCATTAAAAAACAAAGTAACAGAAGCAGAGTGTTGTCATGATATCTCACAGAATGTGGAATGGAAGATTTTCCGCCTTCTTTTCCCTTTGGCAACTTTCGATTGTCAAAGCATTCAAACCTACAAGACAATACAGTGAAGCAATTATAAGAGTCACGCTCTGTTGTAAAATAATTCCTACAAAGACATATAAAATTTTCTATTGGTTGTGGGATTAAATTAATAAAGAAATTCCTTTTCAACAACTGTGTAGATCTTTTGCCAATGCACAAATGAAGAATTCTAAAAGCCGATTGTGCATTTTCACGTTCAGAGATAACTTTATGTTTCCAAAATTTAAAATCATTGTGAGAATAGGTCAAATTAAAGAAATTCTCGTCAGCATTTTGACGAATCAAATTTTTTTATGTCAGAAGCCAGTGTAAAAAGCTGTTCAGTTTTATAGTAACTGAGATATTGTTCTGTAGGTAAAGAGCCGAAGTCCATCAATAGAGCTAAAACAGTAATGTTTTGTTGAATGTCATGGTTGTAGAATGAAAACGTCGGACTGACAACACCTACTAAATCAATATTTAAAAAATTAATAAAATAATATGCCGCGTATAAAAGAAGATAATCAGATTTGGTTTTATTCAGTGGCCATTGAACATTCGGTAGTCCGACAAAGAGGACAATCCATTTTCTACAGGTACCGTCTTTATGGAGATAGAAACCTAACTCATCGTTACAACGGATTACTGTGCACGCAACATTTGTAATTGTGGTATTATCTGACACGCCACATTCTGCTTCGCTCCATCCGTGATAACTAGATGTAAGTAACAAGTTATTGTGATCGGTAAGGTTTAGGTAAACAGTCAAACCAAGACCAATATACGACTGTTTGAATACTGTAAAATTCGTTAAATTGGGTCGACACGTTTCACACAATGTTTCGTTTTGTATAACGTTCTTCAATAAAAGATATGGAGTAAAAGACTGGCAGGCTTGCTGTAAAAATACTGAATTGTTACACATACTAACGCGATTCGTTTGACAGACGTAAGTTTCTTGAAAACGTAATGGTGCCACATAGAAAGGGGAATAAAATAAACAATCCTCAAGTTTGAAAGCCAGTTCGTATTGGGATGAATGTTCCATCTGTTGGCCTGGTTGGTAAGTTGCAGTTGAAAATATCAATATTTGCGAACACTAATCCTGGAGCATTGTTTAGAATACTAAAAATTAGATCTTTATTGATTTGCGTTTTTGTGTAATTGGTATGTCGTGGGCAACTTGTAATTGCCAAAACATTGCTAGATTCTAAACAATTCACCTCTAGGTTTATCAAGTGATCAAATCTTTTAAGACCAGCCGTGGTCAGATCTGGACATTCAGTTGAAATATCTGCACAACAGTTTCTGTAGACTAAACATTTCGGTTCACATGAACATTCTAGATCAGGGTTGGAGACAGACAACTTATTACAGAGATTTTTACACGACGATGTGATTCTTTCCTTTTTAAAGTTGTTTTTCAAAATGTTCTCAGCTTGCTTCATATAGTTATCGCAACTAATCAGTGTGATACTAGTGATAAAAATTATTAAATGGAACTTAAAGAATGGCGATAACATTTTCTAGAACATGTGATTTTTTTTTATTTTTTGTTACATTTTGAAATTTTTCTGAATTACTTAATGACACTTGTACTTTTTCTCAATTTTGTACCTGAAATTGATACCGAAAAATTTGAAGTTAGGGTTTTATTAAAACATACTGCGAAACAAAATAAAATTAAAATGAATTTTATTATTATTATTATTATTTTTATTTTATATTTTTCCTGAATTTCTCTTTTAGTTTATTTTTACGTAACACAAACTATAAACAGGTGTGAAATATTTTAAATATAAATTGTTCATTTTCTCAGAGTTTTTTTTAATAATGCTGATTTATATCTACTGGTACTTTAAATTTCAAGTTACTGTGAAATTTTCATGTCTGGTTTAATTTGACCGCCTTCTGGTGGAGACTTTTGAGACTTTTAGCGCATTGGTGCATGATGTCACATGACCTCTGTAAGTGGTGCAAAGCATCTGAATTATGTATGGCATTGAATTTAATCTTTTTTTTCTAAAGTTTTCTTACTTTTTTTTTAATCATTCAAGTGTTATTCCGATATTGCATCATCCATTAGTCTTGGTACATGCGTTAGTGGGAAGTTAAAATATGTATTTTAAGAAACACGTCTTCACTTAATAAAGCCGTAACCAGAGCCGAGCTTACATTGTGTGTGTGAGGGGAGCGCAGAGATAAATTTGGAGTCATTAATCAAAAAATACTTGTCACAATAATATCATATTTGACAGGATACTTGTTGGGAGTCACAATAATAACATATTTTATGGGATACTTGTTGGGAGTCACAATAATATCATAGCTCATAGGATACTTGTTGGGAGTCACAATAATATCATAGTTCATAGGATAATTGTTGGGAGTCACAATAATATCATATTTGATAGGATACTTGTTGGGAGTCTAAATAATATCATATTTCATGGGATACTTGTTGGAGTCAGAATAATATCATATTTGATAGGATACTTTTTGGGAGTCACAATAATATCATATTTCATAGGATACTTGGTAGGACAAAGGCAGTTCTTTTTGGTACTTTCCCCATCTGTATTTGAATTAATGTGAATTAAACAAAAGTCTGTGTTGTTTCAGAGATTTGGTGAATATTGGAACTTAATTAATCAGTCTAGCTGTAACAGTAAAATTGATGTAGACTTCATTGCCTTTTAGGAATAACTTTATGCAACATCCGGCAACTTTTCACATCTTAGATAAAATTTAACATTTTCTAACTATCAAATCTTAATAAGTGAGATAATTAGATTGATATTGTTAGGGGATAGAGTGTCGGTGCAATAATTAGATAAACATTGTTAGGGGATAGAGTGTCGGTGCAATAATTAGATAAACATTGTTAGGGGATAGAGTGTCGGTGCAATAATTAGATAAACATTGTTAGGAGATAGGGTGTCGGTGCGATAATTAGATAGACATTGTTAGGGGATAGAGTGTCGGTGCGATAATTAGATAAACATTGTTAGGGGATAGGGTGTCGGTGCGATAATTAGATAGACATTGTTAGGGGATAGGGTGTCGGTGCGATAATTAGATAAACATTGTTAGGGGATAGGGTGTCGGTGCGATAATTAGATAGACATTGTTAGGGGATAGGGTGTCGGTGCGATAATTAGATAGACATTGTTAGGGGATAGGGTGTCGGTGCGATAATTAGATAGACATTGTTAGGGGATAGGGTGTCGGTGTGATAATTAGATAAACATTGTTAGGGGATAGGGTGTCGGTGCGATAATTAGATAGACATTGTTAGGGGTTGGAGTGTCGGTGCGATAATTAGATAGACATTATTAGGGGTTGGAGTGTCGGTGCGATAATTAGAATGACATTGTTAGGGGTTGGGGGTGTCGGTGCGATAATTCGTTTGTTTGCTAACCAGAACCCTACGTCGTCTGACCTCGATGGCATTAATAGATTTTATAATTAAAATTTTACATTTGTTTTTTTTTTTTGTTTTTTTTTTTTTGTTTTTCAATGAAAAGTGAAAATGGATCATTTTAAACTCCAAAATTATTTGTACATTTATGTCAGAACATATTTTGTACGTTTACCAACTCCCTCGCAGTCCTGTTTTTAATGTATCTAATAAATGAGGTTACTCTTTTGTAAGCAAGAGTTTCTGCCATTTGACTTCACACCCTCCGCCCTTTTTTACAATTTAAAGGGGAAGGAAATGGTTCTAATCTTTCCACCTCCAGGTTGACCACAGACAAATCTGGTCACTGTAACTGTCGTACTGGTAAACAACTAACTGCCATACTGGTAAACAACTAACTGTCATACTGGTAAACAACTAACTGTCATACGGGTAAACAACTAACTGTCATACTGGTAAACAACTAACTGTCAGACTGGTAAACAACTAACTAAGCAGATTAACGGGGGCTTTTTTTAAGGTGATGTTAAATAAATAGATACTAAAAGTAAATGGGAATATATAAATCTTCCATTATAAACCTTTAACTCTTCTGAGCTAATAATGTGTATAAATTGTATTTCGAAATAAGGCCAGACCACGTTTATCCACACTGCAAAAACTTTGGGGGGGGGGGGGGGGGGAGGGAACAGGCGTGGGGCATTTGCAATTTAAGACCTTTTTAAAAGCGACACAATATTCTATTATATACATTTTTTATACTTTCATTTCATTTTAAATATGTGTTTGTGAATGTGTATTTGTTTATTATTTTAGATATTTTATATATAAAGAAAATTATTAAGAAACACATCTGACTAAATGTTAATACTTGGCAAATAAAAAAGAAATTGTGTATAACGGACCCGGAAGAAACAAAAGTTTCTGTTTAGTGAAATAAGTAAACAATTGAAAACAAAAAATCAACGACATCAATAAGTTTAACTACAAATCAACAACATATCAAATATACATCCTGATTAATTCCAGGTCAAAGTGGCAACAATGATGTCATCGTCCGGAAATTAAACAAAATAACTTTCATTTATTTTATTGATTGATTTCGTTTATCTAATGATAGAAAGATTTTTAGAATTACAGTATTCCGTTTTGCGAAAAATAATCGTCTTAGGCCTACTGTAGTAAATTTTAAAAGGTATTTTCAAGTTTAAACAAAATAATCCTGTAAATAATGGATACATATGTTCAGCTCGATGTCAGAGGATTAGCAAGTATGGAACTGTGTGTGGATGAACAAATATGAAACTGTGTGTGGATAAACAAGTATGGAACTGTGTGTGGATAAACAAGTATGGAACTGTGTGTGGATAAACAAGTATGGAACTGTGTGTGGATGAACAAGTATGAAACTGTGTGTGGATAAACAAGTATGGAACTGTGTGTGGATAAACAAGTATGAAACTGTGTGTGGATGAACAAGTATGAAACTGTGTGTGGATAAACAAGTATGAAACTTGTGTGAATGAACAAGTATGAAACTGTGTGTGGATAAACAAGTATGGAACTGTGTGTGGATAAACAAGTACGAAACTGTGTGTGGATAAACAAGTATGAAACTGTGTGTGGATAAACAAGTATGGAACTGTGTGTGGATAAACAAGTACGAAACTGTGTGTGGATAAACAAGTATGAAACTGTGTGTGGATGAACAAGTATGAAACTGTGTGTGGATAAACAAGTATGGAACTGTGTGTGGATAAACAAGTATGAAACTGTGTGTGGATAAACAAGTATGAAACTGTGTATGGATGAACAAGTATGAAACTGTGTGTGGATAAACAAGTATGAAACTTGTGTGAATGAACAAGTATGAAACTGTGTGTGGATAAACAAGTATGGAACTTGTGTGAATGAACTAATATGGAACTGTATGTGGATGAACAAGTATGGAACTGTATGTGGGTAAACAAGTATGAAACTGTTTGTGGATAAACAAGTATGGAATTGTGTGTGGATAAACAAGTATGGAACTGTGTGTGGATGAACTAATATGGAACCGTGTGTGGATGAACTAATATGGAACTGTGTGTGTGGATCTAATATCGATCTGATTATGACTGGGTGCAGACAAAAAGAAACAAGACTGAGGGTCTCAGATTTTTTTTAATATGAAATGAAAGGATATTTTAACCAATGATTTAGACACAGTGTACTAAATGCAACTAAATGTAATATCGATTATGCAACTGTGGAAGGCACAGAGTTTATAGCGTAGAAATGTTGACAAAAAGAAGATATTTTATCATTTTAAATATTTTAACTCACTAACTCAGAAATATGCTTTTTTTTTAATTCTCCACCTAATTTTTTCCTTGGATTTAATAAAAGATGAAAGAGATAAATAATTAATAGTTGTAATTATCTCAATTAGTATTAAAAATAAGATGTTAATAAAATCTATTCATGGTTGTTTACGTCAGGCTTTGCCCAGTCAGTCACTGCGGCTAGCACGATGTTTGGACGGTGGTTGAATCTTTTGAATCTAATTTGTGAAAAATATTTTTAACAACAAAATTATGATAGTAAAAGTCAAATCTGCCTCTGAGCGGGTACATTTATGTTTATTGAAGATTATTTTTTGTTACACCTTGAAAATGATTAAAGACAAGTGAATGATAAAATAATTTCTTTAAACTGATATCGACACACAAAAGATTGTCTTTATGAGGTACAATGGGTCTACCTAAGCAATTAAAAATTCAGAGTATGTAATCATTTTTTTTTCAAATTGAACTTTTTATAACAAAACAAAAAAAAATATGAAAATGGTTTTTAGGCTAAAGCTGGTATCGTATTAGAAGATTTTTTTGTAGGAGAAATTTAGATATCAAAGTAATATCAATTCAGTCTTCATCGGAAAATACTCAACTAAATTAAGTAAAAAGTTTCAATTACTCTTGTAATAATAATTACTATCTACTAAGATAAAAAGGAAATCTTATAATATAACAAGATGTAAATTTTTTCTAGGTTTCATTTATACTAAAAAAAATCCTATGTTTAAGTAAAATTGTAGATATATAAAAAAAATTAACGTACCATTCTCCGAGCATTTACTACGTTCACTAGGAACATTATAATTTACCTGTTCAAATGCTGTAAAACACCAAATATTTATACAGAGTGATCGCTTGGACTTTTAAATAAAGCGTTTTCTCAAGTATTCTATTTGAAATAGAATACTTGAGAAAACATGTATATAACTTAGATCTTGTGGCGTGTACTAATTGGTTGTTTCAGTTACAAGAATCGTTTCGTTTACCTGCATGTAATTAGCCAACCGTCCACTGTATGAGATGATACCAGTTGGATCAGTTTTTTTTTAGTTTGGTATCAAATTTAATATATATATATAAATAGATTTAAATAGTAGCGATTCTTTTATTTACAGGCGTGCATGTGCAATGTGCACAAGAAGATTTTTTTTTTCATTTTCAACGAAACAAACTGTAAACGTCATAAAAAAATCTAATTTGTACTACGTCAAAATGTATTCTGAAAAAAAAAACAGTTTCAATACATGCAATATAATACAATTTAAAAGACAATACAATACTTAAGGATGGCTCACATAATTTCTGCTTTGATGGGGGAAAAAAGTTAAGTAGCGATTCTTTATTGAATGTGACAAGACGACCAACGGATATGGTCAATCCCAGATAAACCAAAATTATTAAATGAGCCTAAACGACCAACGGACATTGTCAATCCCAGATAAACCAAAATTATTAAATGTGGCTAGACGTCCAATGGACATAGTCAATCCCAGATAAACCAAAATTGTTTAATGTGGCTAGACGACCAACGGACAAAGTCAATCCCAGATAAACCAAAATTGTTTAATGTGGCTAGACGTCCAACGGACAACGTCAATCCCAGATAAACCAAAATGTCAAGAATACTTTTTTTGTTTGCTGGTTAAACTAGATGTCGTCCAAATTTAGAAAAGTCCAAACTATTACTTAAAAAAAAAAATTAATACTATTACTGTAATACTAATTAGCTTAATAAAAGGTAGACGCCAATCTCGAATTATATGTCAAGTCCCTGAAAGGATGAGATTAACCACTAATGAGACATTTTTTTCGTGGCGCCTTTCTGTCATCCCCTATAGCAGTGGTCCCCAACCCCCAGGGCCGCGGACCTATACCGGTCCGTGGATCAAATCGTACTGGACCGCCTAGAAATATTAGATTATTTCCTTTATATTTACAATCTAAATTAAAAATAATCAACTCCCGCCCCCCCCCCCAGCGGGTGGCAGTGAGATAATCAAACGTTGACCAGTCCGCGGCGAGGAAAAGGTTGGGTACCACTGCCCTATAAAGCCGAACTATCGGGGACTAAAAACATAACCTAAAATATTCCAATTATCTAAACCGGAGATCGATCCAACCAATGGTCGACGGTTTCAGAATTCACATCTCTAGGCCATCCGTCCCTGTAAAATAAAAAAAAATCAATACAATATTTTGTCAATTACAAGAGGTGATTAAATGGCGCCAAATCTTAATTTCTATTGAAAATGTGTATCCTGTCAAGATTTGTTTCTTTGTTTGTTATTATAAACAAATATGAGTCGATTGTGTTTGTAATTATATTTAAATCGGTCAAGTTAGTTTCACTAATGTGTAAAGCTGCAAAGATATAAAACTGATATTGTACAATGTACATCATTATTAATTATGACACTACAATCGCTTCTCTTACTAAGCTCTGTAACATTGTCGAACGAATATACTAGCTGCACCCTGCAAAACCTTCGCATAGAGTTATATCCCCTATGGCTTGATCGGTAGGCTAGGTTATTTTTTGGTTTCAGGCAGATCCGATTTTTTCATGATTTTTATTACTATTGTTTACATTGGACGATTTTAAACTGGAATACTGTTGTATTCATTCTTTACTTTCGATTTAACGCAGAACCCTCACTGCCATTATTTATATAATACATATGGATATATATTTGATTCAGAAATTTTCAATATGTTGGATATTCCACTAGAAAAAATGAAACAATAGTAAATGGCAGTGAATAAAAAAGTTTAAAGTTCATAATAAACTGGAAATTAAGAGTTAAATGAAAATAATTTGTCGAAAGATGTACACAATACGTAACTACAAAAAAACGCATATTTATAAACAGCTATTCATTTATTTTATTAAATAATACTAAAATAACGACAGAGTTAACCATTGTCACAGAGAAATGATTGTAATGTACGAGATCAATTTTAAATTAACCCAGATCTATTAAATAATGTCTACCTATTCTATTAAAATGTCCATATTCAACGTTAGCTTCTGTTTATTTTTTTAATGAGTTGAAATGTTTAAATTAAAGAGCAATTATTAAAACTAAAATAAATACTCACTTGCAATACCAGCATAGTCCTTGAACCATCAATATATATAATATATATTAAATTAGTTTAAGCTCTGCGTTATATCGAAAGTAAAGAATGAATACAACAATATTCCATTTTAAAATACATTAGGGTCAATCCATGTCAACTCAACCAGTGGTGTTCATCCGACCCTCTCAGATCTTCCTGAAATTTGTGGCTGAAATACAAAGGCTCCAAAGACCAAATATTAATAAATTGTCTGTCACATTCTGTGATTTAAGGAATGAAATCCAGAACCCACTCCTATTTAATTACTGGAGGGAGGAGATAAATATATAGGATAGACAGAGGCTTTTGTATTCCCAGGTGTGGTCAGCGCGTCTGGCATAAGATTAACCCCCTTTAATTCTGACACCACCTGGGAAATATCTATAGGGGGAGATAACCTGTGCCCTTGGTATATTCAAGCGGGAGAGGGATGGGCTCTTTTCTCTTTATCCCCCACGCTTGAAGGCGCCACTGATCACGCGTGATCGTTGTGACGTACACGGTCACTGCGATTGGTCAGTGAAGCGGAAGTCTCGGCATGCATGCGCGGAGATCCGATGCGCGTCGCGGGACTTTTAGTTAGAATTTGGGATTGAGTCAGCACTGGTCAGTCGTAGAGTGAAGTCGTGCTACTACTCGAGCGGGGTGGGGAAGATAGGCTGTCTGCGTGGCAGAACTTAAGTGTTCGATCACCACAGTCCTAAGTTCCTTTAGAACTACCCCAGCTAGCTATTCTGTTCGTTGTATGTATTGTTGATGTTGCAGCTTGCAAAGCTACGGCCCTTCTTAGGGCCCGCTGTTGTTCGTTTTATGAGGTAAATAAAGGTTTGTGTCGTATTACAATTGAATTGTGGATTCATTTCTTGTTGTGTTGTGCGTCCTGTATAACCACGTGGCTGTGACAAATATAAATGCTGGCCAGAACTCAGTAAGTGATCATACCCATAGACAACGACCGCAGGGACCCCGCAAAGGGGGCCTTGACATTCTGGGTGGCTCGTTTCGGGATCCTTACCAATATCTGATTAATCAGACGGGGCCAATCACCTTACTGAGTTCACGGCCATGGGGGCTCAACCAGCCACGTGTACAGGCCACAACCAACAGTGGATGACATGCTGTCATTAAGTCGAAAGGTGGCTCGATGAGTCGCTGAGGCCGAAATGTGGTTACCATAATCACAAATGTATTCCCTCTGGTGACAGGCAGATCACCATGAGGCGAAAGTGGATGACACGCTGTCATTAAGTCAAAAGGTGGCTCGATGAGTCACTGAGTCCAGTGTGATTCGCACAATCACAAGTGTGGCGCCATTAGTGTTAGGCAAACACGTGGCAAAAATGGTAAACGATGGCGGTACGCTTAAACCGCCTACAACAATGCAGACGTCTTCCCTCGGGCCAGAAGAGATCAACCAGAAGAGAAAGGAACCTCCACCAACCGAAGTCAGACAAGAGTTTCAAATTCATGAACGTTTTTTTTTATATGGACTCTTAGTTTAAGTTGTTTTGGTGAGAATGTGATTCTGTGTTGTTTTTTTTATTCATAAACTGGAGGACTGGAAGCGTCGAGGTAGGCCAATTATTTTTTTGTCTAGCCTTTTCTGTCTGCCCCTGTGAGCCGCCTAATATATTTTTTTCTTTTTGAGTAACGTATTTCCTTTTCTTAAACTTATTTGGGTTTTAGTGTACCCCATTTTATCGTGCAGTAAAAATCAAAAGTTTGTATAGGTTTAAACTTGACACGCATTTAATAAGCTCGTTATAAGTTTCAAACTTAGGAAGGTAACAAATTATATTTCAGTTACACGTGGTTAAATGCTAATGGCGTCATGAACTATACACTGATCTTTACTTACAAATCACCAATCCAAGTGTCGGCGAGTAAGAATATTTTTCGCACGTGGTTAGAGGGATGGAATTTTGTGAAGGGAAATAGTACAGATTGGGGCTCACAGAGAGAAGAGGTCGGAGGCCTAAGTTGTTGTCAGGGGGGCCACGCTAGTACCATTCTTGGGTAATGGGAGGGCCCATGGCAGTTTAACGTTGTAGGGGTGCAGTAAGGTACCGGCCATGCTGTTTTAATGGTGCAAGGCATCTCGCTGCCATGTACATGCGGTAGGAGATGGGCCTTTAAGGCGCCATTGTTGATCCATGCTAGGTTAAAGAGAACCGGTGGACTTTAATTCATTTTGTATATGTGGTGCACCAATTTTTTGGTCCATGCTGGTTCATTGTAACCGATGGACGTTATTGTATTTTGATTGTGTAAGGCACAATTATGTTGTTGGTCCATGCCTGGTTCATTGTAACCGATGGACGTTATTGTATTTTGATTGTGTAAGGCACAATTATGTTTTTGGTCCATGCTGGTTCATTGTAACCGATGGACGTTATTGTATTTTGATTGTGTAAGGCACAAATATGTTGTTGGTCCATGCCTGGTTCATTGTAACCGATGGACGTTATTGTATTTTGATTGTGTAAGGCATAATTATGTTTTTGGTCCATGCTGGTTCATTGTAACCGATGGACGTTATTGTATTTTGATTGTGTAAGGCACAAATATGTTGTTGGTCCATGCCTGGTTCATTGTAACCGATGGACGTTATTGTATTTTGATTGTGTAAGGCACAAATATGTTGTTGGTCCATGCCTGGTTCATTGTAACCGATGGACGTTATTGTATTTTGATTGTGTAAGGCAACAATTTTGTTGTTGGTCCATGCCTGGTTCATTGTAACCGGTGGACGTTAATACATTTGGATTGTTTGGGGCGCAGTTGGGCCATGCTGTTTTAATGGTGCAGGGCATCTCGCTGCCATGTACATGCGGCAGGAGATGGGCACTTGGGGCGCCAATTTGTTTGTTCATGCTAGGTTGCAGAGAACCGGTGAACATAAATGTATTTGGATTTTGTGTAAAGGTATTTTGGAACTGTAGTCATTTTGAATTTGGTTGAGTATTTTCCTTTTGACTTTGTGTGTACAGTCATTCTAATTTTGTATGCCTTCTTCTTTGTTGTTTTGAATATTTTAATTGCTGTTTTGGTTGTGGGTAATCATTTTGATTTTGAGTGCTTTTATTTTGACTTAGTGTACTTTTACTTTGATTTAGTGTGCTCTCATTTTGATTTTGAGCACTTCTTCTGATTTTGTGTACCTCCCCTTTTTCGTTTGTTGTCAGGGCGCCACATTAGAACCATTCATAGATTGGGTGGGCCCATGACTATATGTTGTTGATGCCATGCCACCTACCTCATGGTACATGTCCCTTAGATAGTTAAGGTCCAGCTGCTCTTTGGTAACACGAGGGTTGGGCCCTCGAAACCGCGCAGTAGAACGCCTCGTCTGGTGCGGCCAGCATAGAGTTATCCAAATGATTGAGTGGACCAGGTCTGATGTGTCGGGAAGTAAGGTTGTATGGAGGCTCGGCATACTCATTCCTTGTGAACGCTAAGAGGTTGTGCGCTACGGGAAGGCGGGCCTCATTGATTAGGCGGACACCGGACTGTATGCATGTATAGTCGTCCTGACGGGTCCCTTAAGTGAATGAGTGGCTGGCTCGACTATTCCATCAAACTGGAGGGTTTTGATATAGGTGAAACCCAAGGGGGTCTGTTGTACAGCAATGAAGAAATGTATGTGCATGCTGTTGTCATGAGCGATTGTTTGTTTAGGCGGCCCTGTAGAGGCGCGCCAGTTAATTATCTTTGTGAAACTAGAGGTGTTGATGTGTGTGAGACCCAGGGGTCTGTTGTACGACGTAGAAAGGTCGGTGCATATTGTTTTGGGAGCGGTTTGCTAGAGGCGATTCGGTGGTTGCCATTCGTTCTGTCATATTAGGCAATTTGTTGTACACTAAAGGCGGTGCAATCATTGCTTGGGAAGTTAAAAGATCGTTTCGCTAAGGCCATTCGGATCGTATGATTAGGCGGATGACGGGTTTGATGCTTGTAGTCATCTTAACGCATCCCTTAAGTAATGAGTTGCTGGTTCTAGTATTTGACTCGTTTGGAACTAAGAGTGTCCGTGTAAGTCCAAACCTGAGGTGTCAACATTTGTCTTATCTTGACAGGTCGCGATTTGTCGTTTTTGGCCGAGTTACGCCGTAAGGCATAGTGTAAATTTAATGTTAGCCGTATCTGCGCGATAGGCCGAATTTTTAGGGATTCCAACATTTAAAATTCAAGTTAATTTACATTTGGCACTCACATGTCAGAGAAGAGGAGGCTACCTAAGAGTGAATGTAGTGTGAAAAGTTATGTAATTAACTATTTGATGTTATATTTTATAATGTTGATGCATGTTTACTATTGCCTTTTGCAAAGTTGATTTTTTTTGGCCCCCTTTGTAAACTAAGAGGGGCATATTTTTCTGTCTTGTAATTAGATGTTTTTGTCGGGGTTGGTGTAACACGGCATAATGTTAGTTGGTAGGTGGGCTTTATTATACCCACCACTATCCCATTTCCATGGGTTACTCGACCCTGGATTTCATTTTCAAGGGGGGGCTGATGTCACATTCTGTGATTTAAGGAATGAAATCCAGAACCCACTCCTATTTAATTACTGGAGGGAGGAGATAAATATATAGGATAGACAGAGGCTTTTGTATTCCCAGGTGTGGTCAACGCGTCTGGCATAAGATTAACCCCCTTTAATTCTGACACCACCTGGGAAATATCTATAGGGGGAGATAACCTGTGCCCTTGGTATATTCAAGCGGGAGAGGGATGGGCTCTTTTCTCTTTATCCCCCACGCTTGAAGGCGCCACTGATCACGCGTGATCGTTGTGACGTACACGGTCACTGCGATTGGTCAGTGAAGTGGAAGTCTCGGCATGCATGCGCGGAGTTCCGATGCGCGTCGCGGGACTTTTAGTTAGAATTTGGGATTGAGTCAGCGCTGGTCAGTCGTAGAGTGAAGTCGGGCTACTACTCGAGCGGGGTGGGGAAGATAGGCTGTCTGCGTGGCAGAACTTAAGTGTTCGATCACCACAGTCCTAAGTTCCTTTAGAACTACCCCACCCCAGCTAGCTATTCTGTTCGTTGTATGTATTGTTGATGTTGCAGCTTGCAAAGCTACGGCCCTTCTTAGGGCCCGCTGATGTTCGTTTTATGAGGTAAATAAAGGTTTGTGTCGTATTACAATTGAATTGTGGATTCATTTCTTGTTGTGTTGTGCGTCCTGTATAACCACGTGGCTGAAAAATATAAATGCTGGCCAGAACTCAGTAAGTGATCATACCCATAGACAACGACCGCAGGGACCCCGCAAGGGGGCCTTGACATTGTCATAAATTTTTATGAAAGTAAATTTTTCTTATAAAATTTTAAAAAAAATTTCATATTTTTATTTACATTACATGAAATCTGAACATAAAGAGATATATAATGAAATAATTAAGAAACCATTTAAAAAAATATTTTGACATTTTTGCATTACATTCATGATGTCTTTGCAAGCAAATATTAACCAAAAAATTCATTTAAAAGTACTTATTCACTTAGAAACATATCAGAATACATTTGTCAAGTAAAAAATGAAATTCACAATAAGAAAACTCAGTCCATCAAGGATGTCAGTTCAAACATTCAAAATTATTATGGTCCACGATAGTGTAGAAATCATGCAATTTAATGCAGATTTTTCACCTAGAAGGCGTTAATACACCATCATGAAATTTTCGCCATAGCTAGTACTTGCCAAGGTTAACAAGTGTGCAAAATATGAAAAGTGTGAATTACTGTCCACATGGTCATCTGAGGGTCGCAATGCGTGCAAAAATGGACGACCATGATATTTAAAGGGGCCCACCATGAGTACACTATTATTGATTAACATGAATTCTCTATCAAAATAATAAACACATATATGTTACTTACTAATGATATAACTAACATCACTTCATGTCTTATAGGTTATTGGCTATACCGGGTCAAATTTTGATGAAAACTGTCTGAAGTGCAATGTTTGGATTTTTTAGGGCATTCTTTGTGCAAGCTACACTTGAGATAAATACATCGTTCATTCAGGATAAAACAATGAGTAAATACTGAAAATTGCAGTCTGATACCTCTTTTAGTTTTTTGAAATATTCACGTTCAAATATCGTGGAAATGTAAATGTCACGCGAACTCGCGACTACCCTTAAAACTTTAAAAAATCATATCTCGGAAAGTTTTTGACCTAATGGCCTGAAATTTTCAGGAATCACTCAACTTTGAATGTACCACAAGCCATAAAAATTTCAGGAAGATCTGAGAGGGTCGGGTGAACAATTGTCAAAAAACTGGTTGAGTTGACATGGAATGACCCAGTAATGAAAAAAATCGGATCTGCCCGAAACCAAAAATAACCTAGCCTACCGATCAAGTATAAGGAGATATAACTCTATGCAAAGGTTTTGCAGGGGACAGCTAGTATATACACATAAATGTGTCCTAACGTTGCACAATGCAGTACATTAAAAGAAACTGATCCTTTCGCCTCTTATTTTGGAGATATTTAGTATACTGTTTTCTTTGTCGGCAATTTATTTTTTTAACGTTATTCTTTATTGCACCAATGTAAGTATTAATACTTAGAATACTGTCTGAGATTATAAATATAACAGCAACTTAATGGTGTACTCATTACAAACATCATTTAGTTTACCTCCATCATAATAATACATTCCTTGATCCAATTCATAGTTGTAATATAAATGTATGAGCATCTCCTTGTTTTTAGTCAAGTGAACGTAAGGGGAGCATCTATATAAATAATAGCGGTGTGGGTTCTGTGTTAAATCGAAAGTAAAGAAATTAATACAACAGTATTCCAGTTTAAAATCGTCGAACGTAAACAATAGTAATAAAAAGCATGAAAAAATCGGATATGTACGAAACCAAAAAAATAACCTAGCCTACTGATCAAACCTAAGGAGATATAACTCTAAGCAAAGGTTTATCAGGGTACAGTTAGTTAAAAATAAAATTGGATTAGACTAGATTGAAATATAAGCTGTACAAATGACGGTAACAAGTGTACATATTTTGAACTACGAATATCAACTTGGGAATGTAACAAGCTACGCACACAAAGCATTCCAATGCTGACGCCAGATAACCCTGGACTCTCCGCAAAATCTCCATCTACTAGGGCCTTTCCCTCACAAACTCCGACCGAAATATAAATAAATTCGGAACATATTACATTACCAGACCGGGTCCCTTAAGGCAGGGCCCCTTGGAAGTTGTTCGATATCATTACTCGATCACAACCATGCATCTACGAATAATAAAGACTTCAATAGAAAAACTGTCTTGATTAAATTACAGTGTGTAGACATGCCTCGTAATTGGAACACTCCGAATGGAAACATTGAATCCGAGCATTTTTAGAATGTTGACCTCGGACTCCGACCTGGCTTGGAATATGAAGGC
Source organism: Bulinus truncatus (assembly GCA_021962125.1). Classification (NCBI taxonomy): domain Eukaryota; kingdom Metazoa; phylum Mollusca; class Gastropoda; family Planorbidae; genus Bulinus; species Bulinus truncatus. Next base: position 2,201,816 of record JAGDYQ010000093.1, on the reverse strand, counting down.
TCCGAGTAGTTGTTTTGTTTTTTTCATTTATTTATTTTTTAACTTTGTTGAGGTTTTGATTTCTTTGTTCCAACAAAACTACGATTTCATACCTCATATGCCCTGTGAAACTAGTCACTTATACCTCATATCACTACTATGTTCTATGCAACTAGTTACTTATACCTCATACCACTACTGTACTCTATGAAGCTAGTCACCTATACCTTATAGCTCTACTTTGCACTATGAAACTAGTCACTTATACCTTATACCATTACTATGTCTTAGGAGGCTAGTCACTTATACCTCATATTACTTCTATATATGCTCTGTGAAACTAGATATACCTCATACTATGCACTATGAAACTAGTCACTGTTGAGGACCCCTTTGAGGGTATCCTTGGCTTGTTGCTAAGAGTATGAGGGCTGACTCAATGATGACTCGTATTTGTATTTGTGTTTCTACCACACACAGTCTCACCAACAATTAAACGTATAACAAGTGACGAATAATCAATCCAACAAGGGTGTACAGCGACACAATATATTTATTATACAAAGGCACCAGTCCGTAACAGGGATCTGGTGACTTATCATAAGCAAAGATAATTCCAACTGCAGCAAATAATCCAATATAAAATGAATGAGGGGAACAAGGACGTTATCACTAGTTAACTCTCTCTCTCTCTCTCTCTCTATCGCTCACCCAGAGCCACACAAGTCGACTGCTCTCACTCAGTCGGATTGCGACCGGTCACCCCTAGGACCCCTCGGTCGAATGTCTACGAATCTATATCTCATTTCCCACATCACTTTTCCCACGTGACCCTTAGCCAATCAAATATAATATCTGTTTCTTTCAAACTTTCAAATTAGGGGGTGGAGCCTAGATGAGGAGGGGGGGGGAGGAGAAGTACGTCGTATAGACAAAGACAGTAGTAACTGGACATCGAGCGGGTCGCTGTCCCTTTGAAGAAGCCGACCGGAGAATAGTAGTCCGGTGGTCAGAGAGAATTCCCCGTGAGGAATGTAACGTGTTTCTGTTACCTCCCTGCCTCGTACACCTTCCGCTGTCCACCTGGCTGATGACGCAATTACGGGGGTGGGGTAAAAAGGGGGGAAACTGGAGCACGGGAACGTATATTACTATACATGGTATAATATACACCTTAACGTTAGTAATATTATTAAGTTAGGGGTTGGAGTAAGGGGATGGTTTCGACATATTAGTCACAACCTGTGACAGTCACTTATACCTCATACCATTATTATGCTCTAGGAGGCTAGTCACATACATTACTACTATGCACTATGAAACTAGTCACTTATACCTCATACCATTATTATGCTCTAGGAGGCTAGTCACTTATACATCATATTACTACTATGCACTATGAAACTAGTACTTATACCTCATACCATTACTATGCTCTAGGAGGCTAGTCACATACATTACTACTATGCACTATGAAACTAGTCACTTATACCTCATACCATTATTATGCTCTAGGAGGCTAGTCACATACATTACTACTATGCACTATGAAACTAGTCACTTATACCTCATACCATTACTATGCTCTAGGAGGCTAGTCGCTTATACATCATATTACTACTATGCCCTGTGAAACTAGTCACGTATACGTCATATCCTTAATATGTCCTGAGATGCTAGTCTCTTATAGCCTTAGCGCACTGCACCTATACGTTGACGAAAAAAAGAGTACAACAATAACCGTTCTATACTTATTGATTTATAGTTTTAAAAGTTGAACGTTTCACTCTCTTGGAACTTAAACAATAATAGTGCATTAGCATCTTTTTGGGACAATAGTATAGAATTTTTTCAAAGTAATAAATAGTTTATAAATGATCTTTGTATCAAAATAATTATATTTTTACCAAATACGTTATGTACAAAACTCGTTTGACCACTTAATATATTACAGAAGTCTAAATTCTAAGACTGCAATGATTAAGTTTTGTAAAAGTAACTTATTGAAGTCAAAAGACGTTGATAAGGAATTATCAGTTTGGTTCTCAGATCTGGAGCTGCGCTTCACAGAATCACTGTAACATTCCATTGTACAGCTTTGTGGATAGAGACAATCCTGTTCCATTCCATCACCATGGGATATGTGATACTCATCTGAACAAAGACAAAAAAAGCTAATGTTGGCCGCTGGTGCAAAAAAGTATAAAGAAATTTTCTTTCTGCCAACTTTGAATTTCGTTTCAGAGCACCGATGAAACATTTTTAATGCCGTCCCGTTAATATTTTTCGACAAATTTTGTTTCCATGCTTGAAATGAATCTTGTGAAATGGTCATATTGATATACTGGCAATTTTCTGTAGTTTGATTTGTTCTTTTATCCATTATTCTTTGAATGTCGGTTGTCAATGTAGATAACTCGTTCTTGAAATGGTAAAATAGAAAATCAGCAGCTCTATTAGAGGTAAAGTCAATTATGAATGTTGATATGGAAACATTTCGTTGAATTTCTCGATTAAACAATGAAAATACTGGCCTCGCTGCACCTATTATATTTAAATGTAAAGTTGTTATTAAGTAGTAAACAATGTAATATAAAATTTCATCTTTTCCGTGCTCATCTATCAGCCAGACGTCATTAGAGACACCAATTTGCATTACAAAGAATCTTCTGCAGCTTCCATCCAAATGAAGATAATAACCAAACTTGAAAGAGCAATTGGTCAATTTACATTCCGCCATGCTCAGAGTTTTAGTTTGCGACACGTCACATTTGGCTTGACTCCACGGCAGATAATTGGAAACTAAATGTCCGTCCTGGGAAACTAAATGTCCGTCCTCTGCAGGTATTAATTGAACAATATAGGCTGATATCTTGTTAGCATTTTCATTTATTTTAAACATTTTAAGGTCGGGACGGCAGACCTGACAAATGTTCCAGTTGTAAACAAGGTTTCTCAGTAAAAGGTATGGAACAAAAGACTGACATATCTTTTGTAGAGCTAGAGAATTGTTACAAAGGCTAAAACCGCCAGGGATACAAGAGTTGGGTATCATTTTAGCATTACGTGGGGAGTAGAATGGTGAATGGAGTTTATAATCTTGGAATGTTTTGACCATTTCATTGCTGACTTTAGAATCAGATTTTATTAAAATCTTCCATTTTTCTCCCGAATGTGAGTCTTGGGGAAAATTGCAGTTATAAACATCCACATTAGCAAATACTAAGCCTGTATCGATGTCTGTAATTGGGACATTATTAATAATATCAAAAAATGAATCTGTATTGACTATTCGTTTTGAATAGTCTGTCTGTTGTGGACAGCCTGCAATGGCGAGGGAGCCAGCCAAGTCAAAACAATCAATATATAAGTTTAGCATGTGTCCATACTTTAACAGGCTCTGTTTGACCACAAGTGGACATTCTGTAGAAACGTCGTGACAGCAGTTCCTGTAAACCAGACATTTTGATTCACAAGAGCAAGTCGCAGATGGGTAAGGCAATACTTTATTACAGTGGTTTCGACATGAAAATAAAAATGTGTGCTCAGCCCTTTTGTCAATAGAATGTAAAAGATTCTCTACCTCTTCAGTATAGTTGTCACTGTTTATAAGATGCATATTTAAGTTGACAGTTAAAAAAATAGCATTTAACAAATGCAGTTCCATTGTCAATTTTTCGATCAATGCGTATTCAAATATTTTTTCTTAACATACTTTCTAATAATACTTCCAATATAGATAATTCCAATATCAATATTTCAATATCAATACTTCCAATATCAATACTACCAATATCAATACTACCAATATCAATACTTCCAATATCATTAATTCATCTATCAATACTTCCAATATCAATAATTCTAATATCAATAATTCCTCTATCAATACTTCCAATATCAATGCTTCCAATATCAATACTTCCAATATCAATACACTTCCAATATCAATAATTCCTATTTCAATAAAATTCCTATATCAATACTTCCAATATCAATACTTCCAATATCAATACTTCCAATATCAATACTTCCAATATCAATACTTCCAATATCAATACTTCCAATATCATTCATTCCTATATCTATACTTCCAATATAGATACTTCCGGTGCGTTCAATACAAAATGATGTATCTGAGTTCTTCACTTTAGGCGAATAGACCAATAACCTATAATCGGTAAAAGAAAAATATGGAATTAAAATCAAGGAAATGCTTTTCATCATAAATATTTAAAACTTTTAACATTCTATTCAAATGACATGTCAAATATTTTAATACAAGATGTGTATTTATTTATTTTTATTCAATTTAAACATTGCCGATAATAAACATCACTCAGTACAACGCAATGTATTTTGTCCAATTCTCTTAATTAGTAACTTTATTTTTTTTTCCTACGTTTCTCAAAGGTTTCAGTTGTAAAATTTCAGTGGTAAAATCGAATACATTTTTGGCTAAAAATATATTTCATTTGAATAGTTTTCAAACCAAAGACTTCTATTAAGTCAAGACAGAATGATTTGTTTATCTCTTAGATTTTATCTATAATACAAATTTTACATCATATGTTCCGGTTTCCGTCTGTCATCGCTACTTCCGTCTGTCATCCAACATGGCGGCATAGACAATTCAAAGATTGCAGAAACATTTACTGTTTTCTTCTTAACATGCATAATCCGGCTACCAACTGGCCAGCCGAGTAAGAATAGTCTCCTACATGGCTGCCAGAATTGACATTGGACCAGCCATATGTTTAGTGCCGAGGTGACAAAACACCGTACACTACCATACGGCAGGTAAGATCGTGAATGCCATATGGCAATCACAATGTGATACTGTTTTCGACCGCCTCAATCATTACCAAAGGGCAAGAAGCGATCTTAGGAGAAGTAACACAAAATTATGCCAATTATTCTGTAGTACTCTCCGAAACAAATCTTAAAACAATAAGTGGTTCCAAAGGCCTATCTATATCTCACAGTAACGTAATAAATCTATGGTGTTCAATTTGTTATTAAATGAGAAGCGATCGTAAAAGAAATATTTACAGAAATCGTTCAATTAATATTCAGTGTTATGTTCCACAATCTCAATTTTAAACCAAAATTATGGATACCTAAATATAATGTGATATTTATATTGTTTAAATTGTTATTATTTCTAAAATATGTCTATTTCTAATGTACCATTATTTCCCTTTATTACTAACCTTAAAAAAAAAATACGTCACTTTTTTTTCATTTGTTGACTATTACGTCACATGAATGAATTGAATAAGGGTTGAGATTGAGTAGCGCCGTACACAACGTTTCCAATGCAAACTAACCTTTTTATGATGGGGGCTTCACACAGAGGGTGTATGGAGGGGGCCCAGTTTGAAGAGGGCCCCCAAAATATTTTTTAAACTAAATATTAAGTACATTATCTCATGTCAAAATGTAGTGGCTCCCGAAGATGCCTAAAATCCCTTGGTTCGGCATTGGCTTCACAGAACTATAATGTTGAAAGCTTTGATATGTCTTTCTTTTTTAAGAGGCCTAATGTTTTCTGCGTCTGCGGCCTCAACTGCATTGATGGAATATTATGTTTTTAATTGAAGGTCAGCTAAAGCTACACAACGATTCTTTCTTCTCGGGACCAAGCTTGAGAAGCGTCAAAAAATTATCTCATGCCAAAATGCAGGGGCAGCCCCCAAAGAGGCCGAGCCACCGGGCCCGTAAATCCCTAGGTTCTGCACTGCCGGGTCGGCAATTTTTCTTAGTTAATTGTACTATGCTACAATGTAAAACAGATCCGCAGACTTTTCCGAATCAGCGGACTGACAGCGGATGCTTCGTATGGTTAAGTTGCGGACTGACGCGGATCTTCTTTAGCGTTACCATAAAAAATTTCAAGTCATTTAAACAGATAAATTTCAGCAATGCGGACGCGCGGACTGACTGCGGACCAATGTTGTAAGATTCTGCGGACGCGGATCATTGATAGAAATCCGCGGACGGACGCGGACGCTAAATTTCAAGATCCGCACACCTCTGATATAGACTGATTGTTAACGCGCTAAAATATATATCACCATTTTCAACTCCAACTGTGTGCCTACTCGCCGGTCCGGGTACCGGGCCTTTGATAACTAGTAAAAACAAAAATTCTATTGCGGCGGTTGTCATGGTGCTCTCCCTTCATCCCCAACATGGTCTTGGAGAGTATGATGGGAACATCAACGTAGACTATGTAACTATAATGGGAACATCAACGTAGACTATGTAACTATAATGGGAACATCAACATAGACTATGTAACTATAATGGGAACATTAATGTAGACTATGTAACTATAATGGGAACATTAATGTAGACTAAAATGTCACATATTCATTCAAATAAATGGATTTAGGAAATTTCACCTGAAAAATAAAAAGCCTGTCAATAAACCTGGGAGCCCCATACATGGTCTCCTAGCCCGGGACACTCTTATGGCACAGTAAAAAAAATCTCCCCCCCCCTTTTAAATGCGACAATTTTTAGGTTCTATAGCGTCCTTCATCATCTCCCACCTCAACGGTGACTGTAATGGCCATTGAGGCACCAACTGAAATGTTTCCAGGAGATCGATAGGGACCTTTAGGTAGACAATCCAACTCTTTTCCTAACCGCCATCCATCCGTCCCCAAAGCCTCGACACAAACCATTTCATGTACATGGAATAAGACCATCCGTCCCCAAAGCCTCAACACAAACCATTTCATGTACTTGGAATAAGACTGTTACGGGTCCTTTAATTGAAGATACTTGTAGGAGGTGTATTAATTCAGACAACACAAATCACGAAGTTAACTCCAGTAAAGTAACATTAAACAATCTTTAATACTTGAACATAAACTGACATAAAGGTGAATCCAGGAGGAGTACAATAGCAAACTATAAATATGCATCCATCTACATCGATGCCCAAAGCTAGACTCTACTAATACAGACATCCGCATCCTACGATGCACAGAGCTCGACTGCTTATAAACAAACCATGTGCTCCCAACTGTCGGTTAATATACGTCATTTGTACCAAATGACGTATACACTAAAGCTCCCAATATTTACACTCAAGATGGCGGAATGACGCCATGGATACTGCGGTGGGCGGAGCCTAGCGAATTGCGTCATCAAACTTAGACTATATTATTACTATATTATTTCTCCACATTTCTCCCCTCTACCTAAGCATGATGTAATCATGTAAAACCCAATACTAATACCGACAAAAGGAAGCCACATGAAACAAAGTTCAATCATAGAACATATCCAAATCATCATAACAACAACATAAATTATACAATGATTAATCAAATCAATATTGCATGGAAGCATAAATCAATACATGCAAACAACATAATAAATAACATCAATCATATATGCATAAACATATTGAATTAAATTCAAATTTCTCATCATTTTTTTTCCGTCACTGATATTTATTATTTTATAATCTTTTTTTTTCTATGTGACTTGTTTACTTTTTTTTTATGTCACTTGTTATTCCATTCAATTTTTTTTTCATGTGACTTTTGTTTAGTTTTTTTTTTTTTTATGTCACTAGTTATTCTTCATTATTTTTTTTTCCAGTGACTTCTCTTTTTTTTTATCATAATCATCAATTATTATTAAATATCATTATGTCATCATATAAACATATATGTGCAAACATGTCATCATATAAACGTATAATACATGTAACATAGACATTATGGTACACAGGATTTCTTACTGCCAGGACATAGGTTTGTTGAGAACTTAAGCTCATTTCAAATGCAACGTGATAACGTGTCAGCAATAACGTTCTCTTTCCCAGGTATAGCTTGGACGATAAAATTAAAATCCTGCAGTAGGAGTGACCATCTGGCTACTTTATTATTCCCTAGCTTTTTGGAATTTATAAATGCCAGCGGCGCATGGTCAGTCCGAAGAATAAATTGGGCACCTAACAGATATCTTGCCAATTTAGTAATGCACCATGTGATGGCTAATCCCTCCCTCTCTATTGTAGCATATCTTGTCTCTGGTGAGGTCAATTTACGACTGACATATAGCACTGGGTGTAACACACCATTGTGGCTCTGTAACAGGGCCCCCCCTATGGCAACGGCCGAGGCATCTGTGGCCAGAACGAATTGTTTACCTATGTCAGGCAACTTTAATATGGGCCCCTGAGCGAAGGCGGTTTTAATAATCTCCAGGGCCCGTTGACATTCATCAGACCAGATGATTTTGTTTGGCTCTCCCTTTTTAGTTAGATTAGCCAGAGGTTCCATTATATGAGCGAAATTCGGAATAAACTTCCGATAGAAATTGCATAAGCCCAAAAGACTGCGCACCTGTTTCTTTGATGACGGTTTTTCAATCTTTAATATCTTTGACACTGATTCACCTATGGGTTTTATTATATTATTTCCCACTTTATGTCCTAGGAAAGTTACTTCCGTCAGTCCTATCTCTACCTTAGTCGGTCTCACTGTTAAATTATGTCTCTTTAAAACTGTAAAAATTTCTCTTAGACTCCTAACATGTTTATCCCAGTCCTCATGAAAAATACAAATGTCATCCAGGTAGCAAACAGTGTCTTGTCTATGGGAAAATAATTTGGCCATCATCCTATTGAAGGTGGCTGGTGCATTTACTAGCCCAAAACTCATGAAATTCCATTGGAACAACCCAAATGGAGTTATAAATGCAGTCAATGGTTTGTTTCAGGGGTCAGTGGTATTTGCCAATACCCTCTTGCTAAATCCAGTTTAGAAAAATATTTAGCTCTGGCTAGCCTGGTCATTAACTCCTCAGGATTGGGCATGGGATACGAGTCCATAATGGTTATTTTATTTAACTGTCTATAGTCTACACACAGTCTGATGTCACCTGTCTTTTTCTTAACTAACACTATGGGAGCTGCATATGGTGACTCTGATGGTTCTATGACACCCTGTTTCTGTAACCCTTCTAACTCTTTCTTGATATAGTCGCGGTGATGTAATGAGAGGGTGTATGGTCTCAAACGGATAACCTTGTTTTCTGACAGCTTTATGTCATGTTGTATTATATCAGTTTTACCCGGTCTATCAGAAAAAATATCTGTAAAGTCACCCAAAAGTGTCTTAATACTAACCACTTTGTCATGAGTTAGGTTATTTAATGCTATATCCTCCCATGTTTCCTTGTTTCCAACCTCAGGTCCCTCACATGTCTGAATGTCAGCGTCAGGTACATCTTCCTCCCTTAACATGAAACAATTTTGAACCTGTCTCTCAGCGGTCTGAACTAATTCAATTGGTCTATTATAGTATACTTTCAACATGTTTATATGAAAGACCTTTAACCTATTTCTAATATTAATTTCATAATCCACGTCTGTCACCTTTCTAGTAACCTTAAAAGGTCCTTGCCACTTAATAGATAATCTATTGGTCTTGTCCGGTAATAAGACAAGTACATCTTCACCTGGTCTAATATGTCTGAGTTTCCTGTCTCTAAATGATTTTTTATCCCGGTTGATTAATTTTGACAATGACACGTCATTATGCTGTTCGGTAAAAAAAGTTCTCTCCATCTATGGTGACCCTGTCAGACATCTCACCCACAGGAATGTCACTAGACTTAACATTGTCAGTCATGTGTGGATTAGGAAAGTTGACTACATTCTCTTCCCTTTGTATACTTTTTACTTCCTGAGTATTAATTAAGCAGTTATCTGTACTACTAATTGATGACTGATTATGGAGGTTTTCCTCCTTAGCCTGAGCCCTTGTCACAGCATTACAGTTTCTAGTAGGATCATTAAGTTTTTTCCATTCATCCAATTCCATGGGATCACACTCTATTACGCCCTCAATATTGCCCACTAAAACGACATAAGTTGGTTTCTCGATGACTAATGCTTCAACTAGCCCTGTGTAAAATGGACTTCTAAGATTAATGGTGGCTATGGGTAACTCGTGTACCGTCCCATCAAATGACACACATAGACCCATTCTTCCCGTGAATTCACTATCTTTCACCAATGATCTACGGACACACACGCACGTTGCCCCAGTGTCACGTAGCACCTTCACAGGTACATCACCCACGAACCCAGGGTAAAAATGTAAACCATTACCTCCCCCCTGAACTAACATTGCCTGTTGTACCCTATCTCTTTGTCTCTGTCTGGTCTTGTCCATGGTTCTGGTCTGTTGTCCTTTTCTCCCCTGACTATTTCCCCGGGACCAAGTGCAGTTCCTAGCATAATGTCCCCTGGCGTTACACAGATAACATAAACTATCACTACCTCCATTTCCCCTTTTGCAGTCTCGCGATCTATGTCCGGCTCTCCCACATGAGAAACATAATTTGTCCCCGTCATGTCGGTCACTGGATCTATTCCTGTTCCCAGGACTTAAGCTACGGCCACGGTTAGGATATGGTACAGCCTTAGCAAAACACAGCACATCCTGGTTATGGTCTGGTTCTAACTTAGATATGGGTTTTTCTGGATGTGCAGACCTATACTTTCTCAATAAATCAGTGACATCTTCTAAAGTTTTTGGCCCTTTTTCTTTCAAGAATACCACTAAATCTTTATGGCACACATTAATTGCCCTGTCTACTAAAATCAGTTCCCTTAAATCATGGTACTCTTGTTTCGCCCCAGACAAAGCCACCCATCTATCAAAAAACAAACTAAGGTTGGTGATAAATAAATTGGGGTCTTCCTCTCGTGATGGGCGAATATTATTAAATTTTTCCCTGTAACCATCACATGTGTTACCATAAATCTTCATCAATGATTCTTTCACAACATCATAATTTTTTATTTCATTTTCATTTAGTTTCAAACATACATCCAGGGCTTTGCCTCTTATGAATCCTAAAATTGACGCGGCCCATGTATTTTTCTGCATACCCGCACTAGTAGCTAGCATTTCAAACCTAGACAAGTATGTGTCCATACTGTCAACGCCCTCTGTAAAATAAGGTAATTTAAGTGATGTGGTCACTCTATCACCCGCTCCGTTAACTCCGGGGTTAGCTGACTGTCTATTGTTCTCAGACTCTAAGCGCGCCCTTTCGTTCGCGATTTCTTCCTTTCTCATTTCCCGTTCTGCGGCTCTTTCTTCCCTCTCTCTCTGTTTTTCTTCCATCTCTTTCTTTTCCTTTTCCTTTCTTTCTTCCCTCTCTCTCTGTTCCTTTTCCTTTCTTTCTTCCCTCTCTCTCTGTTCCTTTCTTTCTTCCCTCTCTCTCTGTCCTTTTTCCTTTTCGTCTACCCAGGTTTTCAATTCTTGGCCTGTAAGGCCAAGTGCTTTACCAGCTTCAACAATATTTAAAATTGATGACATGGCAGTAACCAAACCCAATTATAACTAATAAATGAAAATGTTTGATACTATATATCACACACAAAAAAAAATATTCTATAATGTCATCAACTTACAAGTAATAACAAAATAAATACAATAATCTTTTTTCAAAAAAAACCCAGCAAATTAAATGTTTTGGCTGCTCAGGGTGGACCCTATTTTAACCTCTACTGTATTAAATACAGAATTCCACCAAGAACAACAAACAAATAATTACACCAGATTTCAATATTCTAGTAATAAATATATATATAAAAAAATAACCAACTTACATATAAAGAAATACACAAATAGTAAATTCTGTTCCTTGACTTCGATGGTTGATCCTCGGTGATCCCGGTCCGCGATGTTCGATGTGGGGTTGACTAACACACGGGTTGATCCTTGGTGATCCCTGTCCGCGATGTTCGATGATCCTTGGTTGATCCTCAGTGATCCTATGGTGGGGTCCTCTGACGATGAGGAGGTGATTCCACACGGTAACGTCGGCCCCGTCAGTATACAGCAACTCTGGCCACTTTAAGCAGTAAAGTTGGCCACTTCAGCAACAGTAGGGTTGGCCTCTTCAGCAAACAGCAAGGTTGGCCTCTTCAGCAAACGGCAAGGTTGGCCTCTTCAGCAAACAGTGGGGTTGGCCTCTTCAGTAGCAGCAAGGTAGGCCTCTTCAGCAGACGGCAAGGTTGGCCACTTCAGCAAACGGCAAGGTTGGCCTCTTCAGCAAACAGTGGGGTTGGCCTCTTCAGTAGCTGCAAGGTAGGCCTCTTCAGCAGACGGCAAGGTTGGCCACTTCAGCAAACGGCAAGGTTGGCCTCTTCAGCAAACAGTGGGGTTGGCCTCTTCAGTAGCAGCAAGGTAGGCCTCTTCAGCAGACGGCAAGGTTGGCCACTTCAGCAAACGGCAAGGTTGGCCTCTTCAGCAAACAGTAGGGTTGGCCTCTTCAGTAGCAGCAGGGTAGGCCACTTCAGCAAACAGTAACGTTGGCCACTTCAGCAAACAATATGGTTGGCCACTTCAGCAAACAGTAACGTTGGCCACTTCAGCAAACAGTAATGTTGGCCACTTCAGCAAACAGTAACGTTGGCCACTTCAGCAAACAGTAACGTTGGCCACTTCAGCAAACAGTAACGTTGGCCACTTCAGCAAACAGTAACGTTGGCCACTTCAGAACACAGTTTTCACGGCGCGCACCCAGGGTGGTGGCCGCCACGTAATTCACCGATGAATACTTAACCGGTAATTACAACGAGTCTTAATGTACTCACTCCGCTGCTCCTGAATCCAGCTAAGTCAGTCAGTTCAACGTCGGAGGTGCCAAATATATGTTACGGGTCCTTTTATTGAAGATACTTGTAGGAGGTGTATTAATTCAGACAACACAAATCACGAAGTTAACTCCAGTAAAGTAACATTAAACAATCTTTAATACTTGAACATAAACTGACATAAAGGTGAATCCAGGAGGAGTACAATAGCAAACTATAAATATGCATCCATCTACATCGATGCCCAAAGCTAGACTCTACTAATACAGACATCCGCATCCTACGATGCACAGAGCTCGACTGACTATAAACAAACCATGTGCTCCCAACTGTCGGTTAATATACGTCATTTGTACCAAATGACGTATACACTAAAGCTCCCAATATTTACACTCAAGATGGCGGAATGACGCCATGGATACTGCGGTGGGCGGAGCCTAGCGAATTGCGTCATCAAACTTAGACTATATTATTACTATATTATTTCTCCACAAAGACCATCCGTCCCCAAAGCCTCAACACAAACCATTTCATGAGCATGAAATAAGACCATCCGTCCCCAAAGCCTCAACACAAACCATTTCATGTACATGGAAAAGACCATCCGTCCCAAAAGCCTCAACACAAACCATTTCATGTACACGGAAGAAGCTAAAAAAAAAAAAAAAGAACGTAGTATTTATGTCAGTAATGAAAATAATTATAAACTGACCAACACAGTTTAAACACAACTTTTATTAGTCTGTTACTCAATTGGCAGGTTTCGCTGTCTAAAATCATAAACGTTAATTTAATAAAACAGCGAAGGAAAAAATCTATAAATAATTGTATTACACTAAAAAATAAAATGATTTTTTTGCTACATTACACAGATAATAAAACTACCAAATTCGCCTACTGCTTGTCAATCCCATAAGCCACCACCTAAACAGCTTAAGTGCAATTACGATAACCTTGGGCGAAAGCAGGTGGCAATGCACAACGACTGCTAAAATATTCCGGGTACATAAAAAGTGATCAAAACTCCTCGTTTCGTTTGTCTCTTTCACCTAAGATCGAAAAATTAACTCAGCACAGCGATAAAGTTTTGTATTTCGGAGGTTAGCACCAGGCAAGACATCATTTTTAGAGTATTTTGCATCGAAAGGGTTAACAATTATATTAGGACAATGTACACCTCCTTCCGATTAGTTCAATGAAAATCATGTACCAACTTTTTTTTTCTTTTTAAATGAATATCAATTATCGTGAATTTTTATCATTTTTTTCCTTTACAAATTTGCTTCTTTCAAACATTTTATCAAACTATTTGACTTGTTTTAACAGTACGACATAAAATATTCAAACAAGATTTACGTCATTGGAAAGTTGTTGTTTTTTAACATTTCGACTTAAATAAAATTCAGGCAACAATCTTTCAAAGCCATTGTTAAAACTTTTGAAAGAGAAGAGGTGATTTTCAGATTCCTGGGCTAAACAGTAGGACGTACTACAAAATTTAATTTAAATAGTATTTTTGGTGACAGGAGGCCAAATTATCATAGAACAAATTGTTAAATTCCTGGTAGAAAATTTATATTGCCAATCATGGGCGCAACCGATGTACGGGTCGTGCGGGTCCGGGCCCTACCAAAAATCAAGCCACTGGTTTTTGACCCTACCAAAATTGGGGGGGGGGGCAGACATACCAATTTTCATCTTCCCTAATATTTTGGACCCTACCAACTTCAACATACTGGTTGCGCCCCTGTTGCCAATGCTGCTCAATATATTTTTAGAAATCTTTCTTGTTGGTTTTTGATCTGGTATTGTTTATTTGTTTATTTTAGCTTTTTAAATTTTTTTTTTAAAAACTCTAGTTTTTTATATATTTTGTATTTCCAGTAAGTCATAATTATCTTTTTACGTTACTGTTTCTTCAGTTATACCCCGCGGTAAATATTACTTTCAGAATGCGCCATCTAGAAACTGAATGCGGTTTCAGACATCAATACAGGTGTCGCTTTAAAAAAAATTTTAAGCAAAAAGAATATTTTGGTCGTTTACGTGCGTCATGATCAATATTATAATTGAGCTGCCTGACTAAATTTGATATTTGTCCATGTGTAAATTGAGAATATATCACCCACAGGCTAAAAGAAAAACAAGAGTCTGGCTTCGGTAACTATTTTTTTTAATCACCCATTGAAAAAGGAACCATGTTTTAATGAATTATGTAAACTACGATAGTATCTGGTATTTTCACGTCTGATATCATGTTATTTATCATATTTGGTATCATTTTACTAATTTGTTTATTTTTTTTTTACAATTTTTATCTTTTCTTTTACAATTTTTATCTTTTCTTTTTTAAAATTTCCTTAAAATTTGTTAAAGACTTTGCTAAAGAAATATATTTTATGTGTGTGTGTGTGTATATATATATATATATATATATATATATATATATATACAGTGCTTTTTTTTTTTAAAAAAAATAGGTGCCGGTACTCAGTGATGAATTGCCTAACTTTGAACTACCATTTTGCATCTATTTTAATTCTTATTGCGCGCAATTTTAAAACAATTAAATTTTAACAAAATAATAATAACATAAATTAATAATGAACGTTAAAATACAAGAAAAGTAATAATTTTTTCCTCACATTGAAAAAGGTCCCGGTACGCCGTACCGCTGTATATATATATATATATATATATATATATATATATATATATATATATATATTTCAGCTTCATAGCTTTATTCTTGTTAGATTAGGTAGGATATGTGAATGGGTGGAAGTAAGTTACGGTCAATGAATATATTTGTGGGAAGGGGGGAAGGGAAGATATCATTGAGTGAGAATGAATAAAAGGGGAAAATTAAAGAAAAAGAAAAGATGGTTAGAAGTTTTTGTATTAGGAGGGGACAGAAAAAAAAAGAATGAGAGAAGGAGAAAATGAAGTTAAATGAATTATCGACGAACATGTGGATTAAGCTAACTGTAGAAATTGAGTATAGGTACGGCGGGAGAAGGCAGGAATTGAGTACTGGTACGGGGGGAGAAGAAAGTAATTGAGTACAGGTACGGAGGACAAGGGGGAATTGAGTACATGTATGGAGGAGAAGGAATTAATATTTACATGTACGGGGGGAGAAGGAAGTAATTAAGTACAGGTATGGTGGGAAGGAAATAATTGAGTACAGGTATGGGGGGAAGGAAATAATTGAGTACCGGTATGGGGGGAAAAGGAAGTAATTGAGTACAGGTATGGGAGAGAAGGAAGTAACTGAGTACAGGTATGGGGGAGAAGGAAGTCGTTGAGTACATGTATGGGGGAGAAGGAAGTAACTGGGTACAGGTATGGGGGAGAAGGAAATCGTTGAGTACATGTATGGGGGAGAAGGAAGTAACTGGGTACAGGTATTGGGGAGAAGGAAGTCGTTGAGTACATGTATGTACTTTCAAGGCAAAAAAAAAACCCACATCAATATGAGAAACATTAGTGAAATATCTAAAAATTTACTAACTCAATATGAAAAGTGCTTTGACAAAAATCTCCCTCAAGACGCATATGTCTTGAAACAAAATCAATCGTATATAAACAAAACAATTTATTCAGAGTTGAGCTCGTCTGAATGGTGCACGCAGAAAAAAAAATGTTCAAACAGAAAATATGTTTCGTATTCTAGCACTACCACCAACTAACATGTCTCAATTGGTTTTCGCAGGACAAAAACGGAATACTATAACCCTGATAAAAATATTTTTATAAATATTACTAAAAAAAACAAGATATCTGGACACCAGCGGCAACAAGAGAAAAATGACTTCTAGCCTCAGAGCTCAATTAGACAGGAGTGTTCAGAATATCTGGACACCAGCGGCAACAAGAGAAAAATGACTTCTAACCTCAGAGCTCAATTAGACAGGAATGTTCAGAATATCTGGACACCAGCGGCAACAAGAGAAAAATGACTTCTAACCTCAGAGCTCAATTAGACAGGAGTGTTCAGAATATCTGGACACCAGCGGCAACAAGAGAAAAATGACTACTAACCTCAGAGCTCAATTAGACAGGAGTGTTCAGAATATCTGGACACCAGCAGCAACAAGAGAAAAATGACTACTAACCTCAGAGCTCAATTAGACAGGAGTGTTCAGAATATCTGGACACCAGCAGCAACAAGAGAAAAATGACTACTAACCTCAGAGCTCAATTAGACAGGAGTGTTCAGAATATCTGGACACCAGCAGCAACAAGAGAAAAATGACTTCTAACCTCAGCGCTCAATTAGACAGGAGAGTTCAGAATATCTAGACTTCAGCGGCAACAAGAGAAAAATGACTTCTAACCTCAGCGCTCAATTAGACAGGAGTGTTCAGAAACCTAAAATCAAATAAAAGGGGCCGCCATTTACCAGAAGCCTTTCATTTTCAGTTCTGGATTTTTTTCCTGTCCGGCATACATAGGCTTGCCATATGTCCCAGTTTGGCCGGGACAATCCCGGATATACTGGGTTGCCCCGGTGTCCCGCCCGGTTGTTGAAATTGTCCCGGTTTAGATTCAGGGCCCAGTTTCTTGGAAATAATTGAGCAAAATTATTAGATCAGAGAATGATTAATCTGCTCTTGTGTGATCAGTAACATTTTGGTAAGTAACACAGTAATACAAATTTACAGAAGTGAAAAATACGAGTGGCACAACAAGAAGAAAACTGTTTTGATTTGTAAAAATATCATGTTTGTGTACCATTATGAATAAAATAACAAAGATTATCTATTCTATATTTTAAGTGTTTTTTACATTACTGTTTTCATACCCCCCCCCCCCGGAACCGACATCCCTAAACCTAAAGTAAAAAAGACAGAACTGTCCCGGTTGGTCCGCAAAAAAATATGGCAACCCTAGGCATACACCTTGCTTAGGAAGTTAAAGCGTTGTGCTAATCACCTAAGTATGGCAATCTATTATGGGATATGGTGAAAATGTATAACAGTCCCAGTACTGGCAGTAGGGCCTATAGGATTTAAGAGTTGAGCGTCTAATCCAAACTTGAAAATTAAAAAAAAAATATTGTGAAATAAAACAATAATATATCACACATTATCTAACTAATTTAAAAAACATAACAACCAAAAAAAAGTATTTAGCAAAAAATACTGCAAAATGTATATTTCAAAAGGAGCGGTTCAAAATAATTAATGAAATGACTATAAACAACTATTTGTAAAAATTGCTTATGTAACGATGTGATTAAATCTGCCTTCAGATCGTAGGATTAAAATCGAAATCAGCCTCGAAAATGTGATTTTTTTAAAATTATATTTCTTCTGGCATTAGTCTGAATTAAGTCTACTTTAGAAGAATATTTTATTAATTTTTTAGCGATTATCTATGTTACCAAAATAAAATCGAGCGAACAAACAATACAGTAAACACACACACACAAACTCTACGGTCAACAAACACACAAACTTTACGGTAAACAAGCACACAAGCTTTACGGTAAAATAAACACACATCTGAAATACGATTTACATATCTCATGCTTTATCAAGGCTTTCAATTTATAATAATATTTTAAATTTTTCTACTGAATATTTGTTTTATAAATTCCATTAACCCATATTTGGTTTTTTTTAATTAATTGTATTGGTAATGATACTTGAACATTGAAGTTTCGATTTTTTAGACAAATCACAGAAAGTATTTAAATTATAATACTCCAAAGACTTACTTTTTATTTGATCACGAAAGCGTTGTTTTTTTTCCATCAATGATTATTAACATTATGTGTAATCAACATAGATTTCAATATTTTTTTTAAGTTCATCTATTCACAGCTTGAAGTGGCGAAAAGTTTAATTCTGAGATTAATGTTATTTTCTCTTGGATCATTTATTGGTAATTAGGACGTTGAAAGTCAATTAAGACCAACAAATATAAACAGTTACGCTATTTATCCAAGAGTATAGCTTCGGCTGGTAATATAAATCACATGATCAAATTACAGCTTGATTGTTTATTTTTTCATTGGTTGGTTTTCTTAATAATGTTCCTGAAAAAATTTGGTAAATATTTGTGCTCGTTCTTCGTGACCCGATTTCTTTAGCTGTAAGGCATCAGCTTGACATTTTATGATCTTTTCTGGCTATAGGCATTTAAGGTTTGTGTTAGCTTAATTAGAATAGGTCGGATAAAACGGATCGTGTGTTTTATTTCATAACTTGTTAATTGAATCAGCATTTGTAAAATGTCGTGATTGTTTTTGTTGGCTGAGGGGGATGTCTCGTACAGCGATCATTAAATGCCAAATAGAAATATTTTATGTGTATCTTCTAGTAGCTGTTGTTTTATAATTAGTTTTTATGTCAGTAATGAAAATAATTATAAATCTTCATATTAATAAGAGATTATTTTCAAATACATGTATCATTGGATTTAAAGCATTTTTGTTATTGAAAACTAATCATGAAAACTATTCACAGTTAATTTGTATAAAAGGGAAACTAATCGACTGAATTAACCAAGTAAGCAGAGCTGGTTATAGACGAGAGTGGTAGGCCCGTAGCCAGATCAAAGTAAGCAGGGAGGCACCAATATCCAGCAAGGGGGCACCTTTACTTTTTCTTTATTTTTTCCTCTTTTTCTTCTTTTTTTTAAGCGGGGGGGGGGGGCACTTTGGCTACGGGGCTGGTGCAGCAGAACAAAACAGGAGGTCTTTGGCACTCATCATATCTGTAAATCAGAAATCACCTTTACAATGTTTATGACTGGGCATAGCATTATAACCCTTTTCCTTAGTTTTTGATCCGAAGCTGATATTGTGTTTTATAGACTCCACACTATCCGGCTTAGTAAACAGGTAGAGAATGGGGTATACTGCTAAAGGCCGAATTTTATGAAAATTACGTCAGCCACCCTATACCAATACAAAAATACTTTTTTTATTAACAAATGTGCCCTTTAATCCTCATTTTGTACATGTAATGTTTTTCTAATGGGCGGATAATACTCAGGCCGAGAAATTATGAGCCAGGTACTTTAGAATGGTAGTGTATTTTTGTTCAAATCTACTTACATAATAATCTCAATCTTCTTTAATAAGTTACTTTTTTGGTAATACTGATATCATGAAGCCGGATAGTACATCTTTTCTTTACGGTTATTAAACACGTTAAGAAATCTAATTAGGTCAGGTGTAAACCAGCCCCATAGCGTGCGGGGGAGGGGGCTTGGGGCCAGGCCCCACTGCGTTTTGTCTGGCCGTCTCTGCTTTTTTTTGCTCTACTTAGTAACATTTTGTCTGGGCCCCCCCCCCTGCTGTTGGCCTGGCCCATGCTGTAAAAAAATTTCACGCTACGGGACTGGTGTAGACCTAAACGTATGACAATGTGTTTGTAACCGAGTCCCAACATTGCATTCAACATCTGGCTGTAAATATCCAATTCATTTAATAAGATCGAATGTATCGTCACAGCTGGGTGAAGAGAGCAATGAGTAACTGCATCTTTCCAAGGAATTGGACATCAGGGAAAAATTGAAACCATTGCTGGAGGCGGTTTTACGTTCTCCAAGTTTTTCATAAAGTATAATTTTTTTGGGTTTTTTTACTTGTGGGCCCCGCCTAGATTGAAATGAGACTGTCTGTAGGACAAAAATAAATGTGTTCTAAATCCGAACTAAGTAGGCTGACTTTTAAAAAGTGTGTAATGAATTAGACCACAGCTGGCCGATCAAAAGCTGAAATCGATATCTATTATGTATCGATCATCATTGTGCTGTTAGATTGTTTTTGTTGTTTCATTCTCAAACTTTAGGAAGTTATCTAGTGTATCAGAGAGTTAGCTCTGTACATTAGGATCCTACACAATTTCATATGTTTGCTTCATTGATAAAGCAGAGTTGTATTTTTTAATTGACTGTTTTACGTGTATTTCACCTAGATTATTTGTTTTTATTTTGTATCTTATTTTCTAAAATGTTACATTAGTAAAAGATAATTGAGAAATGTAACATTTTATATTCTCAGTTACCTTGTGCTTGTAAAATACGTATCACATACCGGTATTGCTCCTGATAAATGTCTGCTAATAGGCCTACTCTTGGTCATCTTTCGAGAATCGAACCCATGACCCAGTTAAGCGCTCTTCAGCACTCGACCATCCATCCCATCCCAGTATGATATCTACCAGAAACTTGAGAACAACTTCATCTGTACTGACAGCTCTCATTGGCTCTTTATCTACGTTCTACAGTCAATCCCATCATAGTATGCCGTAGCTGCAAGACACTTCAGAACTCCACTTTGTCTTGACAGCTCTCATAGGCTCTTTATGTCGATCGTTACTTTTCTGAATTAATTTTTTTGTGGATATTTTTGCATAAAAATAACATGCTCAGTAAAATTATATTGATCTGTATTTTAATTTGCAACTGCGGTGCATTTTAAAACCAAAGATATGTTTACGATGTGACATTTCCTCAAAGTTAAAAGAATGCTCTTACTGTTAATATAGAAAAGTATTTTTTCGCCACTATCCAAATTCCTCTGGGTGGGACTTCAAAGACGCCACCCTATTACCTTGCTGGTAGCAAAGTAGGTGCCGTCTGTAGACGTTCGCACCCTCTGCCCCCTCTCTGGTTACGCCACTCCTGAAGTTCATATAACAATACAAACATATAATATGCCTAATGGATTAAACAAATAAATGTTTTTTTTTATTATAGATGCTTATCTAATGTTAAATTTTTCTGTTTAGTTTGACAGTGACAGTTTGACGGACAGAGACAGTTTGACAGAGACAGTTCGACTTAGACATTTAATAGCTCGTTTATCGGCTACGAAGTTTTGTGTTAGATTTCATAATAATCTATTGCTGGGGGGTTAGCTGAGTTCTGAATGTTATTATTACTTTCTCTGTTAAATTCTCTTAGCTTACTGTAGTGGAATATTGCTTGCAGTGCGACAAACAAGGAGACGACATTATCCTATACATTCGACCAAACTATATCGGCGATTTTCAGATGGATCTGCGAGATCTGCAAATGGTTCTTATAAAAAATAGCACAAGTGTTTATACTTATATTTTGCGGAAATTGATAAGTAGTTTGGTTCTTAGTGGAACTAAAATAGTTGTTTTTTGTGCCTTTACACACAAAATGGGGTCATTTTACAGCAGATAATGAATGTCGGCTGATTGGTGGGGAAGACCTTGGAAATATTACCAGACTGGGACTTGTAAAACTGAAATATATTATCGCTCCTAATTTTGTTTTTATTTTGGTAACGTATAATGAATAAAAATGAAGTAGTTTGGGATCAGGGCACCAGTTTGTGGAGACATGGCTCCACTATGTGGAGACAGGGCACTAGTATATGTAGCAGGTCACCAGTTTGTGGAGACAAGGTACCAGTTTGTGGACACAGGACACCATTTTGTGGAGCAGGGCACCAGTTTGTGGAGACAGGGCTCCAGTATGTGGAGCAGGGCACCAGTTTGTGGAGACAGGGCCCAGTTTGTGGAGACAGGGCACCAGTTTGTGGAGACAGGGCCCAGTTTGTGGAGACAGGGCACCAGTTTGTGGAGACAGGGCACCAGTTTGTGGAGACAGGGCACCAGTTTGTGGAGACAGGGCTCCAGTATGTGGAGACAGGGCTCCAGTATGTGGAGGCAGGGCACCAGTTTGTGGAGACAGGGCACCAGTTTGTGGAGACAGGGCACCAGTTTGTGGAGACAGGGCTCCAGTATGTGGAGACAGGGCACCAGTTTGTGGAGACAGGGCACCTGTTTGTGGAGCAGGGCTCCAGTATGTGGAGACAGGGCACCTGTTTGTGGAGCAGGGCTCCAGTATGTGATGATTGTCAGAGGAACAAGAATTGCTGGCGGCAGCTAGAATAAATAATCCATCTTGTCGAATGTATGAACTATGTTTAAAATTCATATTTCTTTCATTTCGTCTACATTTTTAAAGCCAATTTTATAAACTAAAAATAAATAAATAAAAACAGTTGATATACAAGTTAACCATCGTGTTCCTATTCATTTATTATTCTCAAACTAGATTACGATTTCTTTCTCTATTTAGCAGGCTGCCCTCTTCGATAATTGAAATATAGATCTACATTTGTTGAAGCCATCTAGATATCAATAATTACGTTCATATAAATCATTTTTTTTCTATGAGTAAATATTAGTTATTTCAGATCGATTGCTGGATGAGTGGGTGGTTTGGTGAATGGGTGGTTGGATGGATAGGTGGATGGATGGTTGGATATGTTGATGGATATTTCCTCTTTTAGCTGTGTGTAGTTATTCTGATTAAAGTTGGCAGCCGTGCTAGATTGTTATTCTGAGTGGGTGCTTACAGCCATCTCCTTAATTAAATGTAGATGTAAATCTTCATTCCACTTGAAGATTATGTAGTGTCTGCTTCAGGGGGCAGTTTTATGCTCCACCCGGCTGGGCGACCAGCGACGTTTCTCTGGGAAGACTTTTGAACAGATGCCCTTTTCTTGGCCAGTACTAGAGAAAAACGTCTTGCGCCCGCCGGGACTATTCTGGGCAACGAGCTGTCCAGGGACCCTCTCCTGATGGAAGTTTTCGAGACGGTCCCGAGCTCTGACTCCTCATCCACAAAGGCCATGTCAACCAAAGGGTGGCCCATGTTCTTGACCAGTTCCAGCAGCTCGCTGAACTCGTTGGACGTGACTGTCGATGGCATGATCTTCTGGGTAACGTAGGTACGAGAAATGTTTCTATCCACTTTCTGTGGAAGAGTGTGGACAACGAAAATTATGTTACACTAGCTGTACCCTGCCAAACCTTTCCATAGAGTTAGGCTTGATCGGTGGGCTAGGTTGTTTTTCGATTTCGGGCAGATCCGATTTTTTCATGACTGTATTTTAAACTGGTATACTGTTATATTAATTCTTTACTTTCGATTTAACGCAGAGCCCAAATCGCTTTTATATATATATATATATATATATATATATATATATATATATATATGTTTCTGTCTGATATTGACAGGTCTGACTAATGAACTTGAGGCTGAATATGGGACCACTCACTTATTACGTAACGCCTTTGGCGGGGAAGGGAGGTGGCCGAAATATGAGACACAAAGGTTTAGAATGGTAAAAAGCATTATGCGGTGTGTGTGTGGGTGGGAGGGTCAAAATAAGTAAAAAGCGTTTCATTATAAGTGAATGGCTCCCCAATTCATTAGTGTAAATGAGTTTTTTTTCAGTAGTTAGATGGATACATGTGTGTATATTTTTCACTGGTCAGAATTTGGTGGTAGGTAAGAATCTGTCAAAACCTAAACTAGAAGTGCATGCCTCAGAGAAAAATGTTTTATAATACTGGCCAACCTGACACATCAAATTCTGTACATCGTCAGTTGTATAAAACTTTATAATCGCTTCTGCCTTCGACTTGGACTTGTGCTACAAGTCACTTCAAAGTATCATCCTGGTATTAGTCATCAATGAGTGGACTAATGGCCGAGAGGGCTAGAGCGGTCAACTATCGACCATGGTTCAATCATCGGTGAGAATCAAAGGGAATTTTGTTCAGGTCCTGGTGTTAGTCCCAAAGACCACCCAGCTTTAATTAGGTACCTGTCTTAAGGGGAGACACAAAGTCCCTAAATATGCCGAGGTTACATAAACATGTGAATTCTACACTTCATCTGACCACGATGAAGAGGCGAATTTAAGGACGGGCGTAATGAGCGCAAGCCCAGCCATCCCCCCCAAAGTTAAGAAGCAGCCATAGAGCCCAGTTTTAATCATGATATATATTGTTACGATCCCAGCCCCTCATATCACAGCTACCCCCCACCACACCCATATTATGTTCCCCTCATCCCCACCCCCTCTAGATCTGTGGTCAGCGGAGCGAGATCAAAGCTACCAGGCGCTCGCGAGCTGGACGAGATCAGCGGAGCGCGATCGTCACATATATCTCTTTATTTTAAGGGCCCCAAGATTTTCTTCAGCGCCTGGGAACTCAACTGATGTAACTCGGCCCCTGCCCCCCGCGGCCTTAAGAACTAAGGGAACTTAAGTTATCAATATCTCAGAAGTAATAGGCGTTTTTTTTAAATCTTGTACATGCTTTTGTCTTCGTTTTTTTTTTTGTTGTTGTTTTGTCTGTTTATTTTTTTTTTGGATCGTTTTGGAATTCTCAAAAGATCATCGGGGCAAGCTTTTGTAAAATCTTACATTGTTCGTTAAATAATATCTCTTACCTTTACTTTTAAACTGGTCTTTAAATAGCATTCTTATCCTAACCGTTCAACTGTTTGCTAGACACGATCCTGTGACCTTTGAGTTAAAAACACACACACACAGTTACCTTGACACGCATGATGACTGAGACAAAAAACTTCCACCCTTGAGTGCTGATGACGTCGATCAGGCCAGGCGTCTCATAACACTTCAAAGAACTTCGCACGTACAAATCTCGCCAAATGTTATCTTCCGCACAAAGCTGTTTTTAACAATGCCAAAAAAAATCGACTACATAATAAAAAAATTTAATTTTCAAAGAGTGGATTGAGAGTCAATAATACGTAATTGCAACACTGTTTCCTAGGTATCGAGAAAATCTAGAATTGTGTTTATCTTGTTTAAAAGATAAGATCCATGTATATTATTAATAACACTTTTTTCGATTCTATTACTTTTTCCTACTATTTATTTAATGGTGAGTAGCCAAAATAATTTTTCTTTTCCAAGTGAGTCGCACGAAATAGTACTGATGCTGGAGTGCAAATCGTATAGTTTGAGAATTACCGATATAGACTTGTTTAGACTTTTTTTTACCTTCTTGTAATGTTTGTTGGTCCGCATTAACCCGTACAAGTCTTTCATGTCGAGGAAGTGTATTATTTTCAGCTGGATAGTTCTGTTCATCCTACATAGGTAATCTATCTGTCCCGTAATAAGATTGTCCAAGTACTGAAGTTCACCATAGCTGTAACACTCAACCGCGCCTGGTCGATAAGAGACAAAAAAAGACATAGTCATCAGTTGACAACAGAGATGTAGACATTGTCATCAGTTGACAACAGAGATGTAGACATTGTCATCAGTTGACAACAGAGATGTAGATATTGTTTTCAGTTGACAGCAGAGATGTAGACAATGTCATCAGTTGACAACAGAGATGTAGACATTGTCATCAGTTGACAACAGAGATGTAGACAATGTCATCAGTTGACAACAGAGATGTAGACATTGTCATCAGTTGACAACAGAGATGTAGACAATGTCATCAGCTGACAACAGAGATGTAGACATTGTCATCAGTTGACAACAGAGATGTAGACATTGTCCTCAGTTGACAACATAGATGTAGAGCTTTTTTTTACGTTCACAGCAAGCGTTATTCTTAAAACAATATTTCAATAACAGAAATTTTTAGTCTGCCGTGAAATCAGAAAACCACATCTCCCACGTGTGAAATCATGTGACCAATGTCATGTACATTTTTGCAGTCATTTATAAAAACATACACACACACATACACAAATTATACAAAGGTTGAGAATTCACTTTGGAATAAATGCATTGTCGATACCATTCATCTAGGTATGTGCTCTGCAACATAAAACACAAATATTTAAACACACTTATCCAAATTCATAAAAAGAAAAAGACACCAACTACCTCTAAACTCATGCTGGACTCTGAAGTCTTCGTATGGACATCTGTACTTCTTGGGCAAAACCGATTCCCTCAATAAGTTTTTAAAAGGGTTGGTGACCCTCCAAACTTGCATGATAAGCTGAGGACGTTAAAAAAAACGAATATTAAATCATCTGTCGTCATTTAAATTTTAAAATTCATGTTGCAAAATAAACTTTATTATTTTTATTATGTTTAACTATTGGAAAAGCCTGCTGAAGCTGACTGAACGAAATCCGACAGAAGTGATAACAAAGAAATGTATGAAATACTGTAATAGAAAATATCATTTGGCTTTTATTGCTATGAACACAATACGATATGAAAACTACCTGCGAGGGAGATACACTGTTACAACGCTTTCACCGCACGATATGAAAACTACCTGAGGGAGACACACTGGTTAGACGATCATGTATTTAAGGATGTTGTCGAAAAACAGTTAATACCCCAATGGTAAGTTGTTCATGTAGTCCGTCTCCTATGGTAGCCAGGCAGTTGGTAACTAGTTTATAAGCGCTGCTCGGAGAGGACTCTGACAATGATGTCTCGTCTCCGTACCAAAAAACTACTGAAGTACGGTATGTGTCGCCAAATTAAGTGCCACCAGGGACGATCTACCCCAGCCCAGTTATGCCACAAACGAATGAGGTTTGATAATAAGTTTTCTTCCTATCCCTAATTTATTTCACATTTTTTTTATATTGCTAACGATCAGGTTTATGTTGTCTTTCTTAGTAACGGCTGTCTCGACAATCTCTTGGTACAAAACAGAAGTAAATATCTTTGAACCTGCCCGCCACAGGTATGCACACTGTGATCTACACTGGCGGTGTATTTTTTTTAGGAGCGCGGAGCCCGAGGTGCTGGAAGGGCCCTGAACTTTTAAGAGGGCCCAGCAAGAGGTAATTATT
Organism: Bulinus truncatus; assembly: GCA_021962125.1. NCBI lineage: Eukaryota > Metazoa > Mollusca > Gastropoda > Planorbidae > Bulinus > Bulinus truncatus. The sequence goes on along the minus strand of JAGDYQ010000093.1, from coordinate 2,174,590 downwards.
TTTTGTAGGGCCTCACCTCAAACATTTATTCGTGAGTGCCCTCCACAACTTAGTAGCGACGCTACTGTTGATCAATGATAAATGTACTCACACTAATTAGATAATTGAAACAAATTTATCAAATAAGAAGATATACTTTTTTAAAAAGCAGCAAAAATGTTTGTCTTATTGAGCTCCACGCAATCTTGTTAATGGAACTATTCTTACCTCTTCGTTAGTGACATCCAGTATTGTCTTACCTCTTTATAATGACATCCAGTATGCTCTTACCTCTTCATTAGTGACATCCAGTATTGTCTTACCTCTTCAATACTGACATCCAGTATGTAGAAATCTTTACTGGGTGCTGAACCGACACCTTCCGAGTGATGCAGTATACCTTCTTCATTGACCCAGTTCTTACATGCATCTTTCCAAATCTTCTGGACTGCCATAAGGTGTCTCTGCGTATTAATCAACACTCTGACAGTTTCAACCAGAAACTTGCGCTTCCAAAAGGGAAATTGAGTATTGAACGTGATTATTCAAAGATGACAATTTTTTCGTGTCAAAGGGTTTGTTTCAAGAGATTTGTATAGGTCCTGTAGAAAGTTTTTCAAGTTTACCAAGTTTTAAACTTTGTACTTGACATAACTTGTGTAAGTAAAAGCGGGTGGTAACTTACCTATGGCTCCCGTTGTGCCTCCCTAACCAACACACTTTCAAAAATGGAAAAGGGGAAAGGGTGGGGGGGGGGGTCGAAAGAAAAGTATTTCAAAAATGTTCTCTTCAGTAGACCATATGCGATAATTATTAGGGAGCGACCGATAATCGGATCGCTATCGGTATCGGACCGATATTGGCACTATCGGTTAATATCGGATCGGCCGATTGTTCTAGGGAGCGACCGATAGTCGAACCGATATTGGCACTATGGGTTAACTGTCGGACCGGCCGTTTTTTGGCTGCCGATACATTGTTTTTTTTTTTCACAACAGAGTTGCAGAAAAGAAAATCAGTAAATAACCCAATTCTATAACCAGATCAGACAAGATTTAAAAAAAAAAAGGAAAAAAAAACCCGTACACAGAAATTGTCACGTATACATCAGAGATACGACCTTGAAACAATAAGATTGGCATTTCTTAATTCTAATGTATGACCTTGAATGATACAATTAGTGAACATCTGTGCGTATTTTTTGTTGGGATGGGAAGTTGGGGGGGGGGGGGGGGGGGGGAACAAGACTTACGTGTGGGCGAAGGTCACGAAATATGACAGGGAAGGGGTAAGCATGGGTTGACATACGTCATTAGCTGTATTATAGCACGAGAGAAACACGTGTTTGGCAATTGGCATTGTTGTTGCTTAAGGGGCTGTCCATTAATTACGTCAACAAAATAGGGGGGAGGGGGGGTCAGAAAATTTTTGACAATTGTTGACAAGGGGGAGGGGAGGGAGGTCAAGAAAAGTTGACGTCAACAATGTTACTTTTTTTAATTTAATATAATTACTTAATAAATAGGAAAATTAAGCAGCGTTTGTAGTTCTGTGTTACACACTCGCTTAACATTCAGTATTTTAATCAAATTAACTATATTCCTACTAATTTTGCCACATAAACATTTTGGAAGGCACCTTTTTAGGGAGAGGGGGGGTAATCAAATGTTGACGTAATTTTATAGGGGGGGTCTCGGAAAGTTTGACAAGTTGTTGACAAGGGGGGGGGTAAAAATCGCCAAAAATTTGTTGACATAAATAATGGACAGCCCCTAAAAATAAAATATCGGTATCGGTAAAAATGCTGGGGGAAAATATCGGTATCGGACTATCGGTAAAAAGGCATATCGGTCGCTCCCTAATAATTATGATATAAGAGATACACATTTCATCCTAAAAGGAACTTTAAAAAATATATTTTTTGAATGTTTACAGTAAAATATGAATAACTGAATGTCGCTGTCTATTGCTTCAAGTAAAACGATAAGAAGGAGAACTAGATACCATGAACTATATATAAACGTAACTCATTCTCATATGTTATGAGTTTTGAAAGTTATTTTCATATTCTTTTGGATTATGTACGAACTAATTCAGAATAGCACTGGTTGTTAACAAATAAGCTTACATTTTATATGTCACGGAATGAACTCATCTTTATGTAGATAGATATCTGATGTTAATTGAGGAGAAGAGATATAGTTCAGAATTTTTCTGGCCACATAGGCCTAACCCATTTCAGATGCATTGACTTAGGGGTATGGGGGTTGTAATATAATATTAAAGCACTATTTTGTAGTGGAGTGTCATATTTAAACATTGATTATGCATTGATTTTATTCAATGTATTATTTATATCATATGTTGCATTAATATAATGTAATATTAATAAGACAGATTTCTTCTTCTATTCCCAAAAAAAGTTGCTTTTTTTTAAAACAGATAAAATTTTGTATTGACATGCATCATATTGGTTACAATGACTTCTAAACAATATTAGCATAATTAAAAATTAGTACACAGTGTTAATTTCCTACAAACCTTATCAAGCTAAGAGAAACAGATCAAAACCGTAAAGAAAATAATAACAAAATGCTCTCCATCCCCAATCAATAAAGTTTAAAAAAACAAATTGCAGACGTCTTACAATAAGTTTGTTATTTTATTTGGTATAGAGATTATTTTCCAGTTGCAATTTACAGAAAATGCACTTTTAAATTCTAAAAAATTCACTAAGCTAAATATTATACTGAGCTCAGTGCTAAAATCTAATACAACTTGCTGTTTAGTTTCTTCTAATTGCGTACTCAACTATTGTCTCAATGGTATTGCTAAATTAGATATAATGATTCCGTCATAATCACACGGGCCCCTAGCAGACGGACAGAGACCGTGTTACAATTAGAGACAGGGCGAAACATAATTTAAATGCAGGCAGCCAGTTATCCAGATCTAACATGACATATGAAATGCGTTTCATGAAATATTATAGCCAACAGATAATGCCTTTGTCATGAATTGAGACAACTGACCTACCAAACTAATTAATTTCAAAGTAGACCTTAGTATGTTAAGGAGTGTTAAATGACTTGGCGAAAAAAAATAATAAACTGATAAAAAGAACATTTCCTCTTTTTTTTAAATTCATGTTATTCGAAAGTTCATGATATATACGGACGATCTTGGAATCAGGATAAATGTGGGCCCCTTGGCGTAAATACCAATTAGAGCATTGAAAGTGTCCAATTTGATTTGGCCCCCTAGACATAAACACTAATTAGAGCATTGAAAGCGTCCCATTTGATTGGACTGTGTATTAAAGATGGAGCTCTTCAAAGTGGAGCCCTGGATGGTTGGCTATTTTCCCAATCCATAAAAACGGTTGTAATGGCATGTTTATTGTTTAATGTCATGTGTATTGTTTAATGACATGTTTATTGTTTAATGGCATGATTTTTGTTTAAATACATATGCATTCTTCGTAGTTAACTGTTGTTTGATCTTTTGAAAACTATTTCTAAAACCAGGTAAACGTCCTGTGATTGCATTGTTCAATTTACTTTTTGTTTTAAATTTCATTGGGGTCCTTCCAAAGTTGAGGTATGACAGGACCGTTAAGAGGGATGGGCTCAACTCGAACAAAAGTCAAGGGCTCCGAGACTTGAGGGGTGGGGGGCGTAGTCTTCAAAATGTATGCATTTATTTCTAAGATTTTTCTGGCGGAGTCCCCGGGTCGAATATTCTACATGAAGGGGGGGGGGAGTATGAAGGTATCAAGGATGAACCTTTGGGGGACTGTGGAGGGGGGGGGCATGAGAAACCATGGAAGGACCTTGTGGAGACAACGGGTGCGCCATTGGGGGGGGGGGAATATGCTTGTGGCTGGTGATCCTTGTGTGAAGCTGGTAATATCTGTATGTAAAAGTGATTGGTTATACTTGGACTTGGACGTAACTAGAAATACTTGAATGTAAATGATAATGCTGGATTTGAACCTGCAACCATAGCCAACGAATGTTCTCTATCTTCCTCATCCGACAATCTTCATCAACTGAGGCCACTCTGATCACCCCACACACACAGACACAGACACGAATCATTTCTTTTTATAATTATAAAGAAAAACTGGGGTACAACTTACAGACATATATGGCCTACTTAACAGTATTTAAAAAAAAGAAAATGTGATTGGCAAGTACGTGTTAAGATAATATACACATAAAGATTAAGACACCGCTAGAAAACAATCGAATCTTAAATGTTTATTATCTTGACGAAGTGATACAAACACCATCAGGTAATGAGATTAATGAACATTTAATACGGTTGTATGTGTAGCTTAATTGTTGTAAATTAGAGACTTGATAACAATAAAATTTTCTAACACGGTCGTATTCCGTATGCCATTTAATTGTGATAGTATCTTTGACTTGATATTTTGTCTTAAAGAAGTATTACATCTGTAAATAAACCCCCTTACAGAAGCTCCAGTATGGGCCGCATCTATTGGTCTCTAGTTTTTCTCCCTTTGATCGCCATTGTCTCGACCCAGACTCCATGCTGCTGGTACAAACAATGGGAAGGTTTCATAGCTCAAGTAAGTAGGATCACATATACTGTTTATTCTCTATATCCATCATTCTACACGGATCTGTTACTTTAACCTACACCTTTACAGTGGTCGTTTAGTTTTTTTAAGATTTTTATTAAGCTGCCTAAAACTTTGATGTCAAGTTTACGTTAAGATTTCTTTCACTTGGTATTTTCCTGTGCAGAAACATGGCGTGTACGACAGAATAGGAAACTACGCCTCGATAGCAGACATCCAGGGACAAATTCATGTGGACTACACCCGCATGATGGTGGTTAATGAACTGGTGATGACCAATGCAAGCCAGGTGTATTCACTCACTACTATCGATGACTACAATAAGGTAAGACCATCTATATCTTCATTTGTTATAAGACAAACTATCAATTATATAGATAGATTAGATAGGTGGATGATGGATCGACTGATGGTAGATGGATATAAAGTATGCATCCCTTTATGTTCTGTAGAAAATCGGCTACACCATTGTTGACGGACAGTGCTTCAAGTCTACACTACGTACTCCATTACAAGACAGCTGTGTTCCAGGTATTCTCAAGATTCCCCAGTGTAATACTTTAGTCTTAAAACCTGACCATGATGCTCTTTACAGTATTCATCTCTTTTCAATCTGCTGCTTAGAGCACTTCGACATATTCTTTTGTATATGGCCCTCAAATATTTCTGGAAGTCTAGGCCTAGAGACAATAAAGACCTAAGAGCAGCTCTAGCCGGGTGTAAACTGATATACTATACCTGCCTAGAAATGTTCTCTAATTTTTAAAGCCCAACTTGCCCCCTTCCCCCAACACACACATAACTACACAAACATCATATTACTCAATTTTGTAAATTAATGTAATTTTGGTATGTGCTTGACTTATTGCCAAAAAAATTTTTCTTCATTTCTCCAACCCAATCTTTTTTAACCAATTATTTACTAATGGTCAACATTTTGGGATTTTATTTCTCACAATATGCTTTCCCCACCCCTTATCTCTGCCCTGTAACATGCCTATCATCTTGGTAAAGGTCAGGCACACATTATCAGCAATGTAAATTCTTTTAAAGAAATACCATCTTGAAATATCCATTATTTTGTATCCATTACTTTGTTTTGTTGTTTGTTTGTTTTTTTTTTAATTAAAGTCTAAATTCGGCCACATCGGTAGCGATGATTGAAGTAGTTGATCACCGTCACAGTAAACAACACATGACTAAATAAAACAAGCAATTAAGCCTGTTCCATTCTGGACACAGGACGTGTTAGCGCATTTTCATGTTATGTATCAGTACGTATGCTATCTTTCAGTAAATATTTGTAAATTTTGGAAATGTTTATAAATACAATTGTGTAATGCATATATCTGTAAAAAATTAATTATAAAGACGTTTCTTTATATTTGAAAAAAATTATTGTCTCTTAAATCTAACTACAAGTGGTTTGTGGTTACTGAAATAGGACTCATAATTGAAAACATTCGAAATTATAGTCATTTAATCGTCCGAAAACTCCGTCAATTGTTGCATAGCTCTGATACTTTCAATTAAACTCAGAACACAAGCTTACTATTTCATTTGATGAGTTTCTTAATAAATCTTGGTGAAACTACGTGCTGCAGTATTTCGCACCAAATGAACGGGTTATTGAACGTATAAGGTGTATTTATAATATATAAGCCCATTAGGAGCCCTGAAGCCCGGCCCTCAGGGGTCCTATCGAGAAATAAACTTTTGATGTACACATGGCAGGCCAAGACCTACAAAATGATATATACATCATGGGTCTAGGACTTATAGTTGCTGAGATATAGCGCTCCATTATTAATATAGCTTATATAGTAAAAAACGGTACTAAGGCCCCTTTTACGGCCCTGAGAGGTCAGATCGCGAAATGAAAAAAAGTTATTTCTTGGCAGGCCAAGACCTACAAAATGATATATACATCATGGGTCTAGGACTTATGGTTGTTTAGATCTAGGGTGCTGACGGACAGACAAAACGGGGACAATAGTCTATATTGCGACCATCTATTGACCATATTGTGACCATCTATTGTCCATATTGTGACCATCTATTGTCCACATTGTGACCATCTATTGTCCACATTGTGACCATCTATTGTCCATATTGTGACTATCTATTGTCCATATTGTGACCATCTATTGTCCACATTGTGACCATCTATTGTCCACATTGTGACCATCTATTGTCCATATTGTGACCATCTATTGTCCATATTGTGACCATCTATTGTCCATATTGTGACCATCTATTGTCTATATAGCGACCATCTATTGTCCACATTGTGACCATCTATTGACCTTATTGTGACTATCTATTCTCTATATTGTGACTGGATATCTCCATAAATTTTATATTTCAAGTATTCAGTTGTAAAGATAGCCTTAAATTGTATTGAAATTCTTTCAGTCAGTGTTGTATTCCACATATTATTTTTTTTGTATATTTTAATCTTTGTAAATATCTTATTATAATTCATATAATACATATAATATCGCTCTACTGGTCAGTCAAACTGGTTGACCAGTTAATATTTGACAAGAGTCATCGCAGTCAATATCAAAGTACATACTTCGGTACGTTTAATTTACTCACACACACGCACGCACACACAGAGTTCAGTCCATAATTACTCACGATCGTTAGTGTCAATTGTATCTACAGCTGCCCACGTAAACTCAGCCGGTCATCAACGACTGATTGCTAATGATACACCATCACCGGTACCACCAAGTTATATGTAATCACTGCACGGGTCACGGGTCGACCATACCAGACTAAAGATGTATACATAAACTCAAAAAAACAACCTTCTGCTCGTACAAGATCTATGATTTATAAATGAACAAATAATCAAGGTTGGTCAAGATATTTTCACCCCCCCCCAATTACTGATACAATTTCGGCCTAACTGAACTATTTGTTGTTTAAATATGAACGAATTTATTCATCCCTGTGCAATCAGCTGGTTACTTTAAATAACTCAGACTACACCCCGCATTAGCTACAGAGAGCTCCCCGCACGTGCATATAATTTTATTTATTTTTAGTTCTACGGATTTGCCACCTGTGCACAAATGCAATCATAAATAAACATCTAGATCTGCAACTAAAGATTTCGGCGCCTGAGACCAAAAGTACAAAATAAACATCGCGCTCCCGACTTCTGTAATTATTTTATTGACATTTCAAGTTATTTTTATTTATTTATTTCCTGTGATGTTTTCATTCATCTGTAAAGAATCAAACCAACACGAATAAACCTTGAACTTTGACATATGCTAATCAACAGATGTCTTCAGGGGACGTTGATAAATAAACCTCACCTCAATATTGCACACTGAAACATGAATGTTTGTACATGGTTTTCACAGAGTTACAGTCCTTTGATCCGCCCCATTTTCAAAGGGGGGGGAGAGCACAGATAACGGTTTGGTCAAAACAATGACAGGAGGAAGGTACATGTCTTTATATGTGACGGTGAGAGGATGAGGTCACTAATAGCATCAACTGTCATTCTTATTTACCTTCTGCCATCAATAGTGAGATTATGTTTTATTTTGAAAGCTGGAAGATTAAGACGATGTGTAAGAGAATTAAAAGAAAAACAGGTGCAGTAAGTTCATGTTTAGAAATGAATGTCTTTGATTGTGAGTCTAGTTATGTCTTTGAGTGTGAGTCTAGTTATGTCTTTGAGTGTAAGTTCAGTTATGTCTTTGAGTGTGAGTCTAGTTATGTCTTCTCTCAGTCAGTTGTATCTCTCAATATACCCAGAGGCGTAACTAATGAGGCAATGAGCGGTGTCCCCGTGATGCAAAGGGAGGCAATATAAATACCTAAGTATTTTTCGTCAGGGAAATCTTGCGGGATTTTTAGAGTTTATCCCGGTAACCATTTATGTTAGTTACAGCACTGAATATACCCTTAAACGTAAACATAACATTCCTAACGAACGGAATACATCTTTCCTCACTTTTTATTATTATTCCTCTCAGTGTCATATGTAAATCACAAAAGTAGCCCGTTCTTATGTTGTCTTTTCTTTCAAGCGATGGCTTAAAATTATGTCAAGTCATTGGAATTGAAACCGCTCATACAATTGAACAAATAGACACATTTGATTATAGCAATATAATGCAGGACCGTTTTAAAGTCATCGTAGGCCCTCCCCGACTTCATTTTTAATATTTTTCAAGAATGCACCCGCACTTCTTTGCGATTTGAAATATAAATAAACTTTGAGGACGTCATATGTTACTTTGCTAAGACAAAGAGCCGAAAAAGTTAACATACTGTAATTTACAGATCTACAGCACTGAAGCTTGACGTGCTCAGGTGCTCATCTGACACGGTCATATATAGTTACTTTAATACAAACATTATACAATTTTATTGGCATTCTGAACTTGTTTTCCCTTTATGTTATGGCTTTTATAGGCCATTGAAAAGTCCGTAGGCCCTTGAAAAGTCCGCAGGCCCTTGAAAAGTCCGTAGGCCCTAGTAGTATAAAGCGGCTCTGGTATATTGTATTGGCTACCTGTGGCACACAGACAAAGAAAAATGACCGCAGAAAATGCAACATTTCATATTTCAACTTTATAACGTGTAGAGTTTTATGTAAATGTTGACCCTGATTTACCTTAGAAGTAATTTAAGGAACTGGTTCACAACACTAGGGGCCTGTTTCTGTGGGATGTCCTCCACAGGTGGGGTGGGTGATGAAGATGATAAGTAATCCTCAGTAATAGGTTCAGAACTAGATTCTTCTTGTGCAGACATGATGGAATTAGTAATCACGACTAGTTCAAATCACGCTACGATGAAACATATGGAGTACACACAATCCAATCAAAACAACCGGATTAATCTAGTTTACTTTGAAAGCAACATTCGAGTCCGTTTTTTTTGTTTAGCTGCTATATTCAAATCTTTAAAATATAATCATCTTGATTCACCTCTTGAAAATAAAAACGAAACAATAAAATTCTTTCAGTAAAACGTTCTTTTACAATTGGTGAAAGATTGAATCATCTCAATTTTTTTTTAAAATTCTCTTCACAAGTAACAGAAATCACACGTAGAAATATTGAATTATGAATCCATTCCTTCGAGAATCCCTACAAAGTTTTATTAGCCCTATTTACACATAGCGATGTAATGGGAAAAAGAAAATTTCACATGATCACTTGTTATTGCATTTTCTGCTCTGTTAGATTGGACTATGTCCGAGCAGTGGTGGCCAGCTGGCCAGATTTTCTCGTTATAGATTTTTTTTTCTCTCTCGCTAAGTAAAAGGATTCCACCATCGGTGCCCGACACACGTTTGTAGAATGAAGCGCGTAAAACCATCAGTGGGTGATAATGCTCTTGGTTGTGACATGTCTTAGTTTATTAAGCAGAGAGATTGTAAGTTTGACTTACATCTAATTAAATTCGGTAAGATATGATAACCTACATATAAGCCCACTTGATTAGAATAATTCTTTATTTTCTTTTTAAATCTATACTATAAAAAATTTCATTTTTTTACAAACGCTTATTTCAAAATATTGACTTAAAATATATTTAAGATAGATTGGTCGATAAAACAGATTATCGTTAATATGAATTGATTATAGAGTTATAAAGCATTATGATTTCATGTGACATTTAGCTTTTTTTTTAAAAAAAGGACTATATATTCTTTGAGTATTAGTAACAAGCGAAGTGTCATGATATTTCAAGACTTTACAATACAGCATTAAATGTGATACAGTAGAAATGATTGAAAAACACAAATAGAAGAAAATAATGCAAAACAATGCAGAAATAGAAACCTATTTACAAACGCAATAGTCACTCCAATCAAATGTATTTTAAGGATTTATGCTTAGTTAAAACATGAAGTGACGTACACATGTTGTTCAGTTTTACATCTAAATGGTATTTTTAAAAAAAAATGTTCCTTTAATTAAACATGATAAAAAAAAAAAGATATACGCGAAACACTCTCAACAAACCAGTAGCTAACCAGTAGCTAATCAGTAGCTAACCAGTAGCTATTCAGTAGCTAACTAGTAGTTAATCAGTAGCAATTCAGTAGCTAAACAGTAGCTAACCAGTAGCTATTCAGTAACTAACCAGTAGCTAACCAGTAGCTAACCAGTAGCTAACCAGTAGCTAGCTAACCAGTAGCTATTCAGTATAGCTTCTACTCTGAACTTACGTGCCTATGTACAGGTCAGAATGACTTAACCAGCGCATCAAAGACGTCTTGTAAACATGTTTTTGTGTGAGAATATTTCAGTGCTCCGGGTATATCAGGCCAGGTATTTGTGAGGTCTGGATTCAGCCCACCAGACTTTAATTTAATGGAAGATAACAACATTACCCGAAGAATAGACAGAAAATAGATGTTAAGAAATAAAAAAAAAATAAAGTCGTGTAGATCTAACGCAAGCCAGACATCTCATTGGTAGAATAATACAAACATCAAAGCTAGATGTCTCAAAAGTACTTCCGGAAAAAAAACAACAACAACTGGTCTTGGTTGTGATGATTATTTTTGAGTCTTTTGACCAATGATCTGTTCCCCATAGTGGTTTACAATGTCTATTAATTTAGTGGTTTGTAATGTCTATTAATTTAGTGGTTTGTAATGTCTAGTAATTTAGTGGTTTGTAATGTCTAGTAATTTAGTGGTTTGTAATGTCTAGTAATTTAGTGGTTTGTAATGTCTAGTTATTAAGTGGTTATAAAATAAGAAGGCGTGGTTATCTAACATTTTAGTTCCAACTAACATGTTACTGAATTAATTCTGAGCCTAAATTAATTCTAGTTCTATTAAATAGATGCTATGTAAAGTGGAGGCAAGAATATAGGAATATTATCATGCATAATGATGTAATGAATGGTTGTTGGTCATTTGATTCATCATTCAAGTACTCACGTAGATTACAGTGTCTCACAATAAATATAATGAGATACAACGCAAAATTAGATCCTGCAACTAGGATGGAATATAAGTTTCAAAAGAATGAAAAAGGAATTATACATATTTATAGATGTGCGCTTTATTTTTATCTTTGGATGGTGCTAATCTGGAAAGGCTGATTAGCTTCCGTGTCCCCGAAGTTCCGTCACACCCATAAAAATACTGCATATAAACATAATGTTTATTGTATGTAAGGCAGGTCACTGATTCATTCATCAATACATACAATCATTCATCAATACATACAATCATTCATCAATATATACAATCATTCATCAATACATACAATCATTCATCAATACATACAATCATTCATCAATACATACAATCATTCACAAACAAGCTTTGTATTTCAAAAAGGAAAAAAAAATCTCTGCGTTTTAAAAAAAAAAACAGCCGTTACCTTGTTATAATACACTCCCTGAATATTGTATTGTTGTTATATATTTACGTGAACATATAACTTCATATGAAACACGCTGAAATCATTTCTAAACAATGTACAAAAATAGATTGTAAGTACTAGCTAGATACAGATGATTAGCTAGGCTGCACGAGGGTTATATTTATCAAAACAACATGTTATTAGGTAGTATCTGCATGTCTGCACGCCTACAATTGAAATTGCTCAATAGTAAAAACATTTTCGTCCGCATGAACTGCGTCATTTTATATTTATTTAATGTGTTATTTCTTTTAATTATTTTTTTAAAATCTATGGTTAGCTAGAAAAGCCATACAGAAAAGGAAAATGAGAGGGAGAGAGAGAAAGAGGGAGAGAAAGACAGAGAGAGAGAGAGAAAAAGAGAGAGAAGAAAAAGAAGTGTAGACACTAAGGGATGCTGAGAGAGAGAGAGAGAGAGAGAGAGAGAGAGAGAGAGAGAGGAAGGGAGAGAAAGCGAGCGGGAGAGAGAGAGAGAGAGAGAGAGAGAGAGAGAGAGAGAGAGAGAGAGAGAGAGTACGGCTGACATATTAATTCACAGACAACTCTTCACACTTTCATTTAAACTCAGAGATTTATCTTTTTAAAACATAAACAACATGGCGCGGTGTAAGAGATTATCCAACAAATGGGACAAAAATAGGACACACTTTTATTTCAGTTAAACTGACAAATACAAAGCAACAAAAATAACAAAACCACATTAAAACAATAACAACAATGAAACAAACAACAGTGAATCAGATAACAACAATGAAACAGATAACAACAATGAAACAAATAACAACAATGAAACAGATAACAACAATGAAACAGGTAACAACAATGAAACAGATAACAACAATGAAACAGGTAACAACAATGAAACAGATAACAACAATGAAGTATATAACTTCTTCTTTCAAACAGAATATCTGGCACATAATTTGTATATAAACTTTGTACAAGAAATTATAAAACTGCAACAAGGATGGACTGTTTTCAAAAACATACGCAACATCTCTGTTGAGATAGGAATATACTTTACACTAAGCGAATATGTTACAATAATCTTCGCATTCTAACAAAACCCAAACATCTCCTATGAATCACATTATTTACCCCCGTACAACTCCAACTCTAAATATAAATAATACAATTCATTATAACATTTTTTTTGTCCAGTAAACAACGCAGGGTCCCCTCCACCACCCCCACCCAGCCCCTGGACGGGAATATGACAAAAACAGCTCAACATCCGGTGTCACCCTGGAGAACGTTCCCAGTTTTAGACATTTCTAAACATCGCAGTGCTCAAAATTCTTCCTGGCTCCAACTTTAATTACTTGCAGCCATAACACATAGAATACGTTCCGATACTCAGAGATGGCGTATAATAAACAAAAATCGATACCTTTAATGTTCCAGCCATACTTGCAGTTAAAGCCAAAAAAAAAACAACTAAGACCTCAACAAACCAGTTAGGAAAAAAAAATCGATTTTTTTTTGTTTTAAACTGATAACACTTTGAAATTCATCCAACTGTTTGGGAATACAAAATGTATGTTGAATATTTTCAATGCTTGGAAATGAATTATTTAAAATTTGTTTCAATTAGATTTTATAAATTGTTTTGCTTATTTTTAAATAAGGCTATGATTCCCTTTTTTATTAACATGAAAAGAGTTTTAAAAATGTATTTTTCAGTACACTTTCTCTGTAACAAGTTTGTCTTGTGTAAAACAAAACTCTAAAACAGATTTTAAATCAAGATATACTACCTAAGATTTTGTACAAAATTAATTGATATTTTTAACTCTCATTTCATTGAAATTAAGTTGATCTTCTTTCAAATTTTATGATTTAACACAATTTATTTACTTAACTTTGACATAAATGTTTTTAGAGCATTTTCGAAAAAAAATGCTCTATTGTCCCCGTTTTGTCTGTCTGTCAGTCTGTCTGTCTGTCCGTCATCACCCTAGATCTCAACAACCATAAGTCCTAGACCCATGATGTATATATCATTTAGTAGGTCTTGGCCTGCCAAGTGAACATCAAAAGTTCATTTTGCGATAGGACCTCTCAGGGCCGGGCTTCAGGGCTCCTTAAGAGCTTATATATTATATATGGATTATAAGCTAAACAAAGGGGCGTAATCATTATTTATTTTTGTAACAGTTATTAAACATGACTTACTTCCCTCTCTATACATGAAAATGCTCTAAAACGTCCTGTTTTTACAGGCTTAATTTTTGCTTGTTTTTAATTATATCTACACAATTATACGAGGTTATATCTTAAATATGTGAAGTATGTGAAAGGCTGACATGTTTATTCCTTATTTCATGTAAAGCTCTATTGGACTTATTTTGTAGTCGCCTTCTTTGTTTACCACTGTTACGTTAAGAATTCACCCCCATGTAATATTAATTACAAATTTATTTTTATTAATCCTGAGTTTGCGCACCGCACTATGAAGTGTGAGGTGTAATATTTAGATTGGTTGCTATTTGACGTCACAGGGAGATAGTAGTTGACTTAGAGACGAAACTTGATAAAGGGACATTTTTTTGTTAGAGATCTAATTCGAGGTAGTTATTGATTTTGATTTAGACTAAGAAATAATAGTTCATTAAATACTTAACACGACAGCGTCTTATCATTCAACATGTTTGTTACCTTAATGTCGTTGTAAATAAATGTATCAATAATTCGAGCCATGCAGTTAAGACTCTTATTTGATGAAGTGTTATGAACATTGGTGTTAACATGGCAGTCTTCACCATGAGACCATACGCCTCCAAGTCTGTGCCATTCATCAACATCCAGAATATATCATCATTCCAATATTAACAGTTCCTTACAACCCTGACACTAAGTGTTGTAAAATAAATAGTAAAGAAGTAACGCGACATTTGGCGAGCCTGCCCAAAGAGCCACTGAATCTTCCGAGACGTTGCCGACGCAGTCACCACTTAAGTCCTCAGGAGCCACACCGGCTCATACAGTCAACGAAAGCCACACCGACCCACACCAGTACAGCGGACTACGGCTCATACAGTCAACGAAAGCCACACCGACCCACACCAGTACAGCGGACTACGGCCCATACAGTCAACGAAAGCCACACCGACCCACACCAGTACAGCGGACTACGGCTCATACAGTCAACGAAAGCCACACCGACCCACACCAGTACAGCGGACTACGGCCCATACAGTCAACGAAAGTCACACCGACCCACACCAGTACAACGGACTACGGCTCATACAGTCAACGAAAGCCACACCGACCCACACCAGTACAGCGGACTACGGCCCATACAGTCAACGAAAGCCACACCGACCCACACCAGTACAGCGGACCACGGCCCATACAGTCAACGAAAGCCACACCGACCCACACCAGTACAGCGGACCACGGCCCATACAGTCAACGAAAGCCACACCGACCCACACCAGTACAGCGGACCAAACAGAGAGTGAGACAGTCAGTCTGCGAGGATCCGTGAAATATCAGATAAGTTTCAATTTTCTCTTGGTGCACTATCAAATGTCTCGTTTATGTTGAATCTTTCTAAATATTTTGTTAGTAGTCTCCCCATGAGCACATCTTTGTTACTTGTGTAACAGAGTGGCAAATCGGTGCTCGGAGAGATTGCATTACATTTATTTGTTTGATTATTCCTGTACAGTTTTGTATATGTGACAGCATTGTTTTATTTGTTGGTACTATCAGTTACTCTGCCTTGTGTCTTGTATACTTTGTATTGTATTTGTACCCAGAATTTTTCTTTCGTTCGTTTAATTAAATAGTGTTTATTGCGATTAGTTTAGAAACCTTGTGTTGAACTGTGCCAGTAAGAAACATTGTGTTGAACTGTGCCAGTAAGAAACATTGTGTTGGGCTGTGCCGGTAAGAAACATTGTGTTGAACTGTGCCAGTAAGAAACATTGTGTTGAACTGTACCAGTAAGAAACCTTGTGTTGAACTGTACCAGTAAGAAACATTGTGTTGAACTGTGCCAGTAAGAAACATTGTGTTGAACTGTGCCGGTAAGAAACATTGTGTTGAACTGTACCAGTAAGAAACCTTGTGTTGAACTGTGCCAGTAAGAAACCTTGTGTTGAACTGTACCAGTGTAGCATATTTAGCTCGTAGCCTATCTACGTATAGAAAAATGTCATCATTCGAACATTTCGTGTCACTAGGACAATCATTAGGGATAGAGCCAAAGAAATTAGAGAAATGGGCGCAGGATAGAGTAGATAATGAACAGGCTAGGGTAGAAAAAGAAAAGTCCTACAAAATTACACAAACCCAATTAAAAATCAAAGAATTAGAGCTAGAGAAATATTTAAGGAATAGCCAGTGCAATAACCCCAACCCTCCACCGCCAATCACCCCACAATCAATTATAGACCATAGTCTTCCCAACAGAATAGCCCAAGATAAATGTCACATATTTGACGAGACAAAGACGACAGTAGACCACGAAGAACTGATGGCAGGTTTCCATGTATTTGAAAGGACGAATGAAGAAATTATGTGCAAGGCTACTAAGATAATGCAGGCAGAAAGAGAGAAACATGATATAAATAATATACAAGAAGAAAATGAGAAGCTACGACTAGAAAATAAACGACTTAAATCAGAGAAAGATATGTTGCAGGCTGAATTGAATAGATTGAACTTGGAGAAAGACACACATAGTAAACTAAAGACTAGCAGTTCTTTAGAAGGCCTACCACTTAGGGTGGATGCAATAGAAAAACTATTGAACTTACTTATTAAGAAAATAGAGGTAGAATCACCAGTGGTTGTAAACAAAGGAGATACAGACGCTAACTATGGACAAATACGTAACAGCGCTATACACAGAAGTAAAGATGATAAAGTAATGCAACCAGTGAATAGAGAAAGAGAACACATAAATAAAGAAATAAACAGGTCTAAATTTATTAGAAAGATGTCTCCAATTATGGATCCCATTAGTAAACAAAGTAACCAGGTAACACAACGGAAAACAGCATTTCAAGGGAGTTTTAAACATGTAGCTAATCAAAGTCAGTCAGTGGGAGAAGATGAACAATGGCAGAGAATTCGATTTACAGGAAAAAATCACAATACATATAAAATAATAGTCGTTAGGAGGAACGATAGCTACAATAGCGATATGCCCATAGAACGTGTTAGGACAGACAGAGGTGATTATGAAAATAGACGACAATTTAATGAAAAAGGAAAATGTTGCGAAAAAGAGAATTTGTTGAAGAGTAGATAAATGAAGACACAGTGTAGACATGGTACGAATGACGTGTTTTTGTATAGGGGTAGATACGACCCACGACATCATGATGGTAGAAGAATAAACTACACTTGCCGAGGGGATGATAGTCGAAGTTACCGCTATAGAAATATGGGTAAAAATGTATATGATAGGCGAAGGGTAGAGCATTGCTTTAGGCCTCATTACCCTGATCAGTGTTTCGCTTCTAAGTCAGTACCAAGAAATAATCGGGTGGATAACGACTTTTATCAAATGAAAAAACCTAGATATGGGTTATTTCAAGGCAGGGAGAGAAATTTGAATTGCAACTGGAGGGAGCATATGGTAAAATAGCTCCTGGGCCACTTGACATACTTTTTCCATACGTACCAGTAGAGTATAAAAGTAGGTGTAAATAATTTATACAAAGATAATGCCGTAGTTTAGATGATACCTCATCCCTTTAAGTGAGACGTAAATGTTGCCAAGATACTGAGGTTTAGAAAGAGTTTTATAGATTAAATGCGTGACGAAACAAGGTAAGTGATATAGGGAACTATAGGTAGTAACTGAATTAAGTAAGATCAGTTAGGGCCAGAAGGATGCACGGTAAGTCTAGTTGTGTTGTTTGTTTGACTAAGTGCACTAAGAGTAATAAGCCCAACATTTTTTTTTCCCTCGTAAACGTAAGCAAAATTTTCCCATTCTAGAAATCGAGTAGTTTTCCACAGACTGACCACAGCCTTCAAAAGTTACTACGCGTCTCTCACCACGCCAGAGACGAACAACGGTCTACCATACAGCAGAACAGTGCTGAGAGTCAAGAGTTATCGTTCACCCTTGAAAACAGTGACCTGTTGACCACCTCGGTCGATCAGACATCGCAAGCAGTACCAGCCCAGATGACTACACCGTCAAGGAAAGAAAAGGAAAACTATGAACTAAATAACATGTTTTTGTTTTCTCTTTTCTCTTCCCAATTCTAATTTTAGTCATTGATATCATATTATCAGTAGTATATTTTTTTTTTTTTTTTTTTGTTTTGTCTATTTCTCATTTCCTTCTCAATTTGAATTTTATTGATTGATGTCATGTGTATTATGTGTACATTTATATGCCTAGATGTGTCTAATATTTTTTGATGTTTGATGACGTGCCTAGAACATAGTGCTTTTAGCTAGATATAGTATAAAATGTTTTGTTTGTTTCGTAACACGAAACTTGAGATGAACGGAGGTGTTACGTTAAGAATTCACCCCCCATGTAATATTAATTACAAATTTATTTTTATTAATCCTGAGTTTGCGCACCGCACTATGAAGTGTGAGGTGTAATATTTAGATTGGTTGCTATTTGACGTCACAGGGAGATAGTAGTTGACTTAGAGACGAAACTTGATAAAGGGACATTTTTTTGTTAGAGATCTAATTCGAGGTAGTTATTGATTTTGATTTAGACTAAGAAATAATAGTTCATTAAATACTTAACACGACAGCGTCTTATCATTCAACATGTTTGTTACCTTAATGTCGTTGTAAATAAATGTATCAATAATTCGAGCCATGCAGTTAAGACTCTTATTTGATGAAGTGTTATGAACATTGGTGTTAACATGGCAGTCTTCACCATGAGACCATACGCCTCCAAGTCTGTGCCATTCATCAACATCCAGAATATATCATCATTCCAATATTAACAGTTCCTTACAACCCTGACACTAAGTGTTGTAAAATAAATAGTAAAGAAGTAACGCGACAACCACCATATTCGATAGTGCAATGGCCATGGAGGTACTTCGGGAGACGTGGAGGGAACTTTCATGATGACCTGAAAAATTCCCATGTTGCTAACCGTAGATTTAAATTTGTTTTTGTTTGATGAACAAATTATTTCAATGCTAACCTTTATTAAGAATTCAATATCTTTTGACAGACAAATTCAATTTACAGTTATTTATTTTTACTTTTTTAATTAAATTTTTTTTGGAATAAGTTATCCTTTATCAGAATGATCAGTAACATCCTTTCATTATTTCGACATTTTGTACATCAACAAACTTTGACTGGTTAAAAGACTATACCTTGACTGGTTGAAAGACTAGACTTTGACTAGTTAAAAGACTAGACTTTGACTGTGTTTAAAGACTAGACTTTGACAGCGCATGCGATCAGGTAGTAACTGTAAACATAGAACACTCGTTCATTTCATTCTTAAACTAATTAATTATACGCCAATTCAGGCAAGAATTATTCGAAATAATCTAATTAAAAAACAAAGGTAAACCTTTAATGCCTATCACTGCTAATCGTGGTATATGAAGTGTAGAATTTATCAGATACCTAGTCACTGCTTCCTAGGGGGTAACATGGGTTAGCACAATGCACAACTGTCACTTATTTCCTCAACTTTTATCAGGTACCTATTTATCAGATGGGTGCATATAGGGGATCAAACCGGGACTTTCTGGACTAAGGTTCAAAGTTCAGCTCTTATTTCCTGTATCTTTCAATCGATTAATCGATATTAGTTTATCGAATGACCCACTGATATACCGCATATTACAAGTCTGGTAACTTATTGTCACACAGAATGTCAAACATAGCATGCCACACACAGAATGTCACACATTGAACATCACACACAGAATGTCACACATTGAATATCACACACAGAATGTCACACATTGAACATCACACACAGAATGTCACACATTGAACATCACACACAGAATGTCACACATTGAACATCACACACAGAATGTCACACATTGAACATCACACACAGAATGTCACACACAGAATGCCACAAATAGATTGTCACACATTGAACATCACACACAGAATGTCACACATTGAACATCACACACAGAATGTCACACACAGAATGTCACACATAGCATGCCACACACAGAATGTCACACACATAATGTCACACACAGATTGTCACACGTAGAATGTCACACAGACAACGTTTCACAAAGTTTTACACCGATATATTCACACAAATTTAATCACAATGATTTCGCCAACCAGTATGTCCGCCACAAAAAAATAGGTTTGTACAAAGATTTTGTCACAAAGATTTTGTCACATTTTGTCACAGGACTGTGTCACAAGGGTTATGTCGTAAAGGCTGTGTAACAAACACGTTGCCACACAAACTATGTCACAATGGTATTGTCTGTCAATACCATTGTGACATAGTTTGTGTGTCATAAAAAGTGACTGTAATTGAAGACTTTCTGCAGATGTTACAATCTATCCAGATACGTCTCAGACCGATTCATACACTCCGAAGGGGGAGTTAAAGGACACAACCAGGTCAGCTTCTTTATGACCCGCGTCAGCCGTTCGTCGCGTGCCGGATGACCCCTCCCTGACACTGTAATAAGACACACTCATACAGGGTCACCAGGCCATCCGATTTAATGTTTACCGAACTTTCCAACCAATGGAATTCCTGCACGACATTTTGTTTTCCTGGGCGATGTCATGAGAAAAAAAACAAACAAGTCGGAGAAAAGCGACTTTATTTACTGGCACGAATCAAGACACTGGCTGCCATCAAAAGTAAAATGTAATGTCCTGATACTCTACGAGAGTTGCGTCTGTTACTGACATCAGGTAGCGATAATATTTGTTACTACTATTAATCACTGTGTTGCCATCTATTGCCGTTAACAACAATTAGGTCTTTTAGACTGTATACCACTATGCCATTTTATAAACGATGGGGCCCTAACAGCCCAGGGCCCATGAAAGTGTTTACTGGCCTACATTTGACACAGAATGGGTTAAATAATGACAACAAGATAACCACAGTGTCACCCAGTTGTCTTTGCTGATATCTATTCTCGATAATAATTTTTATGCCCGTTGCTGACAACCTATTCAGATACTAATATTTCAATCTAAATCCAATACTTCTAGGCCAGCTACTGACGTCTAGACACAATACTTCTAGGCCAGCTACTGACGTCTAGACACAATACTTCTAGACCAGCTACTGACGTCTAGACACAATACTTGTAGGCCAGCTACTGACGTTTAGAACGAATACCTCTAGATCAGCTACTGATGGCTAGACCCAATACTTCTAATCCAGCTTCTGACGTTTAGACCCAATACTTCTTAACCAGCTATTGACGTCTAGACCCAATACTTCTAGACCAGCTACTGACGTCTAGACCCAATACTTCTAGACCAGCTACTGACGTCTAGACCCAATACTTCTAATCCAGCTTCTGACGTTAAGACATAATACTTCTTGGCCGGATACTGACGTTTAGACCCATACTCCTAGACCAGCTACTGACGTCTAAAACAAACATTGATATCTAGGTCTGCTGTTACCATAAACCTCTTACAGCCGTTTAATTTCGAAATTGACATGAGTTATTTACAAAAGTTATTTGGATAAAATTTTCAGTGAGATGTTGTTTTGTTTTTATTTAAGATTATGAATGATTTTAAGACAAAAGTATTATCAATTAGTTCCGTCTGTAAAACATAGCACTGTCAATTAGTTCCATCTGTAAAACATAACACTGTCAATTAGTTCCATCTGTAAAACAACACTGTCAATTAGTTCCATCTGTAAAACATAACACTGTCAATTAGTTCCATCTGCAAAACATAGCACTGTCAATTAGTTCCATCTGTAAAACATAGCACATTCAATTAGATCCGTCTGTAAAACATAACACTGTCAATTAGTTCCATCTGTAAAACATAACACTGTCAATTAGATCCGTCTGTAAAACATAACACTGTCAATTAGATCCGTCTGTAAAACATAACACTGTCAATTAGTTCCATCTATAAAATATAACACTGTCAATTAGTTCCATCTGTAAAACATAACACTGTCAATTAGTTCCATCTGTAAAACATAACACTGTCAATTAGTTCCATCTGTAAAACATAGCACATTCAATTAGATCCGTCTGTAAAACATAACACTGTCAATTAGTTCCATCTGTAAAACATAACACTGTCAATTAGATCCGTCTGTAAAACATAACACTGTCAATTAGATCCGTCTGTAAAACATAACACTGTCAATTAGTTCCATCTGTAAAACATAACACTGTCAATTAGTTCCATCTGTAAAACATAACACTGTCAATTAGTTCCATCTGTAAAACATAACACTGTCAATTAGATCCGTCTGTAAAACATAACACTGTCAATTAGTTCCATCTATAAAACATAACACTGTCAATTAGTTCCATCTGTAAAACATAACACTGTCAATTAGTTCCATCTGTAAAACATAACACTGTCAATTAGTTCCATCTGTAAAACATAGCCCATTCAATTAGATCCGTCTGTAAAACATAACACTGTCAATTAGTTCCATCTGTAAAACATAGCACATTCAATTAGATCCGTCTGTAAAACATAACACTGTCAATTAGTTCCATCTGTAAAACATAACACTGTCAATTAGTTCCATCTGTAAAACATAGCACATTCAATTAGATCCGTCTGTAAAACATAACACTGTCAATTAGATCCGTATGTAAAACATAACACTGTCAATTAGATCCGTCTGTAAAACACAGCACATTCAATTAGATCCGTCTGTAAAACATAGCACATTCAATTAGATCCCTATATAATAAATAATACTTGCAATTTGATAGCTCTATACACAATACATACCGTTTATAATTTTCATTTGCATGTATTATACGTATATAAAAGCTCACATTTATAGATATTGTTAGCTGTATATTTTTGTTTAGGATCAGCATATTTCGAACAAATAAATCCTGCACGTGCTGGCCTAGGACAACGCAATGAGCGTTCGTCAAGAACCTTAAGAGTTAATGATACAATACAGTACAATACAGTACAATACAGTACAGTGCAGTACAATACAGAACAATACAGTACAACACAGTACAATGTAGTACAATGCAGTACAATACAGTGCAATAAGTTCGATTATTACATTGTAATAGTACATTACATAATTACATGTGAGATTATAATCTAATGCTAATAAAATGTTTACATTGAAGTGATATGCTGTAGTATTGAACAGAAAAGTAGCAAAGTAGCTTACACTGATCAGCTTATCATAGACTTGTCGCGGGTTTATTGACTAGCACGCCCTACCACAAAACACACAAACCATATAGTGTTAGAAATGATTATCGAAATGTTATAGCCAAAGAAGTAATTGTAGAAATGTTATACACAACATAGTATTTGTAGAAATGTTTTACACAACATAGTATTTGTGGAAATGTTTTACACAACATAGTATTTGTGGAAATGTTTTACACAACATAGTATTTGTAGAAATGTTTTACACAACATAGTATTTGTAGAAATGTTTTACACAACATAGTATTTGTAAAAATGTTTTACACAACATAGTATTTGTAGAAATGTTTTACACAACATAGTATCTGTAGAAATGTTTTACATAACATAGTATTTGTAGAAATGTTTTACACAACATAGTATTTGTAGAAATGTTTTACACAACATAGTATTCGTAGAAATGTTTTACACAACATAGTATTTGTAGAAATGTTTTACACAACATAGTATTTCTAGAAATGTACATCAAAATAAATTGATGTTATCACTGAAGAAGAGACATTCATAAAGTTGCACCCGTATTGCCCTAGTTTCCTAGATATCACACAAAAACACGCGTGGATATTTATATCTATCTCCTAGACGAAAATAAAACATTCTTGAAGTAAAGAAATACGATCCTTATCAACAATAATCCAGTGAATATTACGTAACGAAACAATGAAATATTGTAACACGTGACTCAAACAGAGTCCTGGGATTTGACAGAGATTCGAAGGCACGCTTCACCGTGAGTACATGGAAAAACACTCACTTTTCAAGTTTTTTTTCTCTCTCTTTCTCTTTCTTCCTACTAGCGGTGACAGACAAGTGAACTGTTTTTTTTTTTTAATACTCCCCGCCCCCCCCCTTCTCCCCCACCCCCTCAGTTTCATAACTCAACCTGTGACTAGGCGTTCGCTTGAGCTTGACATTGAGCGCTTATAGACCAATTAAACTGATAAGGTACAAAGGCTGTTTTATTTTTTATTTTATTCATTTAGGTTGGATTCAGTAATATCTCGTTTGATTTTTTTTTTACATTAAGTTATAAAAAAGGGTTTTTCATTCTGTTTGAAATATATCTAGATATGCATCAAGCCCTCAGGTACATACACATACACTCACCCACACAAACGCACGGTACAAACACAAGTATACAGGTGACACAGTTAACTTTACACACAAACTAAATAACACACAAAGAGAATCAAACAAAAACAGACAAACAAATAAACACACACACACACACAAACACATCAAAGAAACACATACAAATACATAGTCACACGACATATATATATATATATATATATATATATATATATATGAAATACAAACCAACACACATATACAAACATACAAACAAAGACACATGTATGAAATATAAACATACATACAATCATACCATTGAAGGCTTATATAACAACACACACATAACAAACATAGACATACAAATACTTTCAAATAGACTTAGATATATGCAAATACATTTGTTCACACAAACGCAAACACAAACATCAACGAACCATTGAGAGGAAATAAAACAAGAATGTCGGGATAAACCTACGTTACACTAAGCTTTTTTTAAAAACAGTTCAATTTAATTTTTTTTTCAGATCTAATTGCCATATAAAGCTTTCAACTTATATTTTCTTTCAAAAATTCTAAGCAACACTCAAGTATGTAGACTTGCTCTTATTACCTCCACTTGTTTGACTCAAGAAGGGGAGACAAAAAAATCCAATTTCCTGCAGTAATACAACTTTCTGAAGAGGTTAGCTGCTTAGACAGGCTCTGTTATTGGTTGTGCTGAAGGTGATTTTTTTGTCTGTGGTAGTTGTGTTGTTGATGTTGTCGTTAAAGATGGTTATGTAGTTGATGTTGTTGTTGGTGATGGTTGTATCGTAGTTGTTGCTGGTGGTGGTTGTGTTGCTGATGGTGTTCTTGTTGTTGGTAGTTGTGTCGTTGATGTTGTCCGGGATGGTTGTGCTGTTGATGTTGTCGTTAGAGATGGTTATGTAGTTGATGTTGTTGTTGTTGGTGATTGTGTTGTAATTGTTGAGGTGGTAGTGGTTCTGTTGTAGTTGCTGGTGGTGGTAGTAGTTGTTTTGTAGTTGTTGTTGTTGGTGGTGGTGGTGCACGTGTTGTAGTTGTTGATGGTGATAGTGGTTCTATTATAGTTGCTGGTGGTGGTAGTAGTTGTGTTGTAGTTGTTGTTGGTGGTGTGCATGCGTTGTAGTTGTTGGTGGTAGTAGTTGTGTTGTTGTTGTTGTTGTTGGTGGTGGTGGTGCATGTGTTGTAGTTGTTGTTGGTGGTAGTAGTTATATTGTAGTTGCTGGTGGTGGTAGTTGTTGTGTTGTAGTTGTTGGTGGTGTGCATGCGTTGTAGTTGTTGGTGGTAGTAGTTGTGTTGTAGTTGTTGTTGTTGGTGGTGGTGGTGCATGTGTTGTAGTTGTTGTTGGTGGTAGTAGTTATATTGTAGTTGCTGGTGGTGGTAGTAGTTGTGTTGTATTAGTTGGTGATGGTGGTGCATGTGTTGAAGTAGTTGTTAAGTAAAGTGAAAACAAATAATACTTTTATAAAAAAAAGATAATTCACAGTTTAGTACCAATAAAGAAATTTCACTAGTTAAAAAATAACAAAAAAATTAACTTACAGTAGAATGTAATTATATAAATTTGTTAGGCTTACATTAAGTAGAGCTAAACAGAGCCGCGCCGTTTTAAAACGTATTTAAAGTCAATCTATCCCAAATCTTTAACGTCACCTTTATTGATCTCAAAAGAAATCATTGGAAACTTGAACTTGTGAATAGAAGCCGGCCAAGTGAGAGTCTAACGGAATAAGAGAATAAACGGGTGACTGTGTGGGGGTCAGAAGTGAGGCTTCCTGACTTGTACAGCCTCAGCCACCTAGCTAGTCAGGAGAGTGATGACTATAGACAGGAGTTGAAGGGTCATGGACTATTTTGTCACATGCTATTCCATTGAAAACAAAATCAGCAACATACATGTATATATGTCATGACTATTGACCAGAGCCGTAGCGTGAAAATTCCACAGCAGGGGCCAGGCAATAGCAGGGGGGCCAGGTAATACATTTTACTAAGTAGAGCAAATAAGCAGAGGGGGCCAGACAAAACGCGGGGGGGGGGCGGCCACCTGTCCTCCCCCGCACGCTACGGGCCTGTTATTGACTTGAGTTGAAATGATGTGTCATGGACTCATTTCGTGACATACTATTTCAATTTATAGATTAACGGGTATCCGAGTTGAGCAGAGCGCTTGACAGATGACATGAGAGTCACAGGTTCGATCATCGGAAAGAGCCAAAAAGGAAATTTCCCAGGTCCTGGTGAAAATAGGCTAAAGTCTCTCAATAGCACACATCTTTATTTGGGTACCTGACTATAGTTGGGGAAGTAAAGGCGGCTGGGCGTTTTGCTAGCTAGCGGTAACAAAA
This sequence comes from Bulinus truncatus, assembly GCA_021962125.1. Taxonomy (NCBI): domain Eukaryota; kingdom Metazoa; phylum Mollusca; class Gastropoda; family Planorbidae; genus Bulinus; species Bulinus truncatus. The sequence goes on along the minus strand of JAGDYQ010000093.1, from coordinate 2,147,771 downwards.
ACATATGAATTCTAAACTTCAACTGTCCCTATGACCCTTTTGCTAGCTAGCGGTAACAAAAACATATGAATTCTAAACTTCAACTGTCCCTATGACCCTTTTGCTAGCTAGCGGTAACAAAAACATATGAATTCTAAACTTCAACTGTCCCTATGACCCTTTAGGAACGTTACATTTTTTTTTCCATTTAAAAATCTACAACAGCAACAACAGCTGCTATTTACGAATCTAAATTTAGACAGATATCTAGACAACTGGATCAAACTACTTGACATAGATCAATGTGATACAGGCAATGTCTTGTTTAATTTACTTTACCAAAAAAAAAAAACTCTTTAAACTAGTCTTAAATATCTAGTGAATCTGATTCAGTGATACATTAATTAAATTATTCTCATTTTGCGAACAAAAAAATTATCTAAGATTTGGAATATTAATCAATTGAACAATAAGCTGCTCTGATTTTGTAATTAATCAATATAATATATTTACTTATTTATCATTTCTTAGTAAGTTATTAAAAATGACTAGTAACGATGTTTTCTTCTGACTCAATCATTTGAGCACTGAATTGAGTTCAAATGAATACATATTATTCTCTTTGCAGTCAATATGTTACTCAACCAATGGAACAATCTTAATGACACAAGGCGGCCTTCAGTGATGTTAACCAAACAATTGAACAACATAAATGACACAAGGTGGCCTTCAGTGATGTTAACCAAACAATGGAACAATATAAATGACACAAGGTGGCCTTCAGTGATGTTAACCAAACAATTGAACAACATAAATGACACAAAGTGGCCTTCAGTGATGTTAACCAAACAATTGAACAATATAAATGACACAAGGTGGCCTTCAGTGATGTTAACCAAACAATTGAACAATATAAATGACAAGGTGGCCTTCAGTGATGTTAACCAAACAAGTGAACAATATAAATGACACAAGGTGGCCTTCAGTGATGTTAACCAAACAATTGAACAATATAAATGACACAAGGTGGCCTTCAGTGATGTTTAAGTCGTCTTCAGGACCGGTCGCCAATTTAATTGTTTTCTACATGACCCCAGACTTCCCATTGCTGGCATTGGATGGATATTTTCCGACTAGGTCCACCATTCAACTAATCTCCGCATTCCCAATATTATGCTGATCAACATTATTAAAGTTCATAAAACACCATAAAAAATATCAAATATCGTTTACTAAGACATGACATACTTTTAGATTACAAAAAAAATCTTGAAATGAAAAATCCTCAGAGGAAACTTAAATTACCTCTAATGTATTAATAATATAAAGCCAGTATGAGAACATATCTACAATGTAACTTTTGAAATAACTTTCCCTACATCTTTGATCTTATTCAGTTTGGAGGAAAAAAATTCAAATTTATCTAGATTCATTTGTCAGCAAATAATTAAGTTTAATTGACTGATAGGCAACTAAATACATATTCAGTAGAAATTTTAACATGAATTATCTCCCTCAACTGTCTTCAGGGAAACAGAAGTAATTTCACCTGAAAAATTAATTAAAATTTGTAATAGTATCCCTTTACATGAGAATATCTCTGAGTGTTACATTTCCCATCCCATCTAACTAAACTTCACACTACAAAGAGCATGATGTGAAGGACAACTCAGTCAATACTTTTGGAGCAGTTTTAAGACGAATTATTCCCCCTTCATTGCTGCATTTTAAATGTATTAATGAAAGTTCAGTATTCAGTCATGTTATTTTATGTATGTTTGAACTACTTTAAACAGAAAAAATATAAGCTTAGTATCAGAGCATAATTTAAGGAGTTTTTTCGCTTAATTTTTTATAACCATAATGTGTTAAAGATTAATAAAGTCTGCTTTGTGTAACATAAATACTCACATAAATACTCACATAAATACACACATAAATACTCACATAAATACACACATAAATACTCACATAAATACACACATAAATACTCACATAAATACTCACATAAATACTCACATAAATACTCACATAAATACACACATAAATACTCACATAAATACACACATAAATACTCACATAAATACACACATAAATACTCACACAAATACACACATAAATACACACATAAATACTCACATGAATACATACACAAACATAACTGGTATTTTTTTTTTCAAAAAAGGAATCAGAAGATTTGAAAAGGACCAAAAAATGAAAGACTTCTTTCAGGCACCTATTCAATTTTACCGATTTCTAACAACTTGCCATTTACGTAAGATGAGTTAAGATTGTACTCATAAAGATTTAGAGTGAATTATTAAAAATAGATTACCTATACAATTTAGACATTAGAAAATAAACAGTAAGACATCGCAATTAAGAACAGTGTAAGCACATTCCATTTTGCGAATAATTAAATTTATTTTCGAACTAACGTGTTAGGGGTAATCGCGGACAAACTTCGACACCCTCTGGGGTAGAGTCGTGAAAAAGGTTGAGAGATACTGTTCTCTCTCTCACTATATATATATATATATATATATATATATATATATATATATATATATATATATATATACTTATAAGACGCATTTGTTGTCTGTCTGTCTGTCTGTTCCCTTATATACTAAGATCCAGACTAATAAATAACGTGAAATTTGTTACACATCACATAATTACATGGGGAAGGTTATAGGACAGGTTTTGTTTCATCTCGATGGGTAGTTTAATTGTAATTAATTTTTTTTTATTTAAGTATTTTACTATATTAAAGTAATCTCGACGGCGCCATAAATAAATTCCTCTGTGACGTCATTTCCCGATGATCGAATAGAACTTGCCTTTTGTGCCTTTGTGATGCAAAGAATTGCTGTTTTTTCATGCTCTCTGATTTGTACAGTTTGAGGAAGGTAAAGGAATGAAGAAGGATTTTAGAAGAAGTGTGAAGCCATAATGATAAGTATATATATATATATATATATATAGAGAGAGAGAGAGAGAGAAGGAGAGAGAGAGAGGGGGGGAGGGAGAGAGAGATAAAGAGAGAGAGAGAGGGGGGGGCAGGGGGGAGAGAGAGAGGAAAGGAGGGTAGGAGGGAGGGAGGGAGGGGGAGAGAGAAGGGGAGGGGGGGGATGGACAGGGGGGAGAAAAGGGAGGGGGGGGGAAAGAGGGAGATGGGAGAGGGAGCAGGGGAGAGAGGGAGAGAGAAAGGGAGGGAGAGTGGGGGGTAGGGAGGGATATAGAGGGGTGGGAGAGAGGGAGGGAGAGAGAGAGATAAAGAGTGAGGGGGGCAGGGACGGGAGAGAGAGGGAATGAGGGAGGGAGGAAGGGGGGAGAGAGGGGGAGGGAGAGAGAGAGGTGGAAAGGGAGAGGGAGGGAGAAAGGGAGGGAGAGAGGGGGTTAGGGAGGGAGAGAGAAAGGGGGAGGGAAGGAGAGAGGGAGAGGATGGGAGAAATGGAAGGAAGAGATAAAGAGAAAGAGGGGGCAGGGAGGGAGGGAGAGAGGGAAGGAGGAGGGGATGGACGGGGGGGAGAGAGAAGGAGGGGGAGAGGTGAGAGAGGGAGATGGGAGAGGGACGGAGAGAGATGGGAGGAGAGGGAGGGAGAGGGAGGGAGGGAGAAAGGGGAGGGAGTGAAGGGGGGAGAGGGGGAGGTAGGGAGGGAGAGAGAGAGGGAAGGGAGAGAGGGGGATAGGGAGAAAACAGAAGGTAAACAGAAAACCTTATTTTAAACCCGGGCAAAGCCGGGTACTTGCAACTAGTATATATATATATATATATATATATATATATATATATATATATATTTATATATATATATATTAATATTTGTATGTAATACAATGGTCTGCTATTTATTCTTTTCTCATTTAAAGTTGATGTCTGAAATTGTTTTTTTCAATATATATATATAATATTATATTTTTTCTGATAGATAATCAGACAGCACTTTCTACTGACTGGAGAAGACAGACACTAAAATTTAAAACAACAAACAAACAGCAAAAACAAATATCTGAATACAGACCAGAAGACAGACATGAACATGAACGTTGGAATATGTGTTCATCAAGATTAATTTCAATCCTGTCTGTCAAAAAGAATTATCATTTTTGGAAACAGAAGAAATCACACGACAATACCAGCTAATCTTCCTAGTCAACATTTGCCAGTGCAACTTTCAAGGAATCCCCGCAGGTTGTTTTACGTCATTTGCACAGCTTCAACAAAAGGATTTTAAAAAAGAAAGCAAACGAATTCATCTCTCGATAGCAGATTGTAAACAAAAACAAAATAATGGCCGAACTCATTCATGGCTTCTGTGTTTTTCAGATTTCTTTTTTAATCTGTATGAATAGTTTAAAATTGTTTACATTTTTTATCATAACAATCTTTTAAGACAGATAATTGAAAAAAAAATAAATATGTGTGCATGGCATAAAGGAAAAAAATAGAGTGTAAGGATTTGAATGATGACGTAGCATGACATTGAATATCTGATGCAATATTAACATGTAATGTAGACTTGAAGTTTTGTAAAAACATGTTATTAAAGTATGTTATTTTTTTAAAAATCTATCTATCTCTAATTATTTATCTATTTATCCTTCTCTATCTATATGTGTACAGACTAAAACCTAAACAAAAAATGGTGCCGATACACTCACTCTAATCTATACAAACAATACAAGAACTTTATTTATTTTAAAAATGAAATGTTTACATAGCTCTCAGATCTGGTCGTTTGCATCAGGCTTGCGGAGCCGCCATATTTTTTTTCGGCTCCGGCTCCCACAAATTTGACGGTTCTATTCTTATTAAGATAAAAATATCACAA